>CAKNWW010263662.1:0-17175 GCA_932074435.1 Andricus kollari | reverse complement strand
AAAATCATATTTATAAACATCTTAATAAGTCAAAAATAAAATAAAAAAGGTGTAGGCAGAAGATTAGAAAACGCAATCTTTCGAGTATGAAGCCGAAACGCTACATTACATTACCTGTCGTTGAGCGTGTACATTGCATGTGGCAAGATTACGACATCCGTGGCGACAGAGTTTTAATGCGGTTTCCAATAGGATTTTTTGCGAGATACGCCAATCTGAATGTTTTAAATCGATATCTCGAATAGTTTTCAAGATATAGATTTTTATTTTTTTTTTCGATTCTGTGACCAGTTATAGGGGTACCTGCCCGCCCCCTATACTCCCTTAATTGGAAAGTGGTAGGGTATTGACAAACATTATTTCTCTGACCAGTCACAGGGAAGCCTTCCAGTCTCCCACTTAACTTTGGAAAGGGATAGGGGTGAGACCTGCATAATTCGATTATTCCATTTAACAGACAAAAATCGATATCAAAAACTATGCGAGATAACCATTTAAAACTTTCAGATTCGTGTTTCTCGAAAAAAATAATTTAGGAATCCACATTAAAACTTAGTCGCCACGGATATCGAATTGCCCCCTGTATGTACACTGTACAGTGAGGCCAAGCGGCTGCAATAAAAAATTAATATCTTCGAAACTTAAAGAGTACCCATGAACTTTTTTAATCAACACGGAAAATTAAATGAAATCGAATTCAAAATCCTGTAAATCCCTGAATTTTGCAAGTTTTAGAAAACCATTTTAACCACAAAATCCTCTCATCCAACACTAAAATTTAACCAAGTTTAATTAAAATCATTATTATTATTAAAATCGTAAGAACCCTCCCTCCCTCCCCCAACTCTACTGATATTCAGGAAATAGTCTGAATTTACCAATTTTTTCCGCGTACCATAAATCTTCACTATCTAGAATATCAAAATATCTCAAAGGAATAATAAACCTCACTCATTCTATCTGTCTTACAACGTATAAATTAATTTAGAATCGAGAAAGCTTCTAGTACGTATATACCTTAATAAAACATTACTTGATTACTTTACGCAAGCAGTGTCTGTCATCTACAGAAAATGAACATCGTTTATGGCACTCTGCTCTTGAATTTAGCGGTTTTGCTTCATTCTATTGGTAAATATAATACGTATAATTTCAAGTGCATTATTAATGGCAAAATTCAAAGCTTCATCTTTTTAGACATATCTTTCTCCTTGTGAAATTGAAAAATCACTAAAAATAAAATATAATTAGTAAAGGAAAGTTTTTTAGAATAGTGTATGTATATTTATTAACCTTTAAATGTGCAGTTGTAGATTTTTTGTGGGTAAATCGAGGAATAAATGAAGCAATCCTGATTGGGAAACACGGAATTGCGGATCCTTTATTTTTCAATGGAACTATACACTGTAAAAAATTTCGGGAATTTTTCCCACTTTTTAGTGGGGAAAAATCCACATTTTCGTTAGGGAAAATAATTTTCCCCAAAATTTGGGAAATTTTCCTAAAAGTTATTATAATTCACTAAAAAATTAGAGAAAATTCCCAAAAATTTAGGAAATTAGATAATACCTGCAATTTGGAGAATTGAATGATTCCTACTGAACGTAGGGAATCGTTCCAAAAATAATGTTTTATTTTCCACGTAGATCAGGTAATTTTTCTAAAAATTTTTTGAGTATTACCGTATGTTTAGGAAGATATTTTTCCCTAAAATATTTGATAAACTAGCACAATATTTTGAATAATTTTACACATTTTTTAAAAGAAATGATTTATCAATGTTATAGTCATGTTGAAGATTTCTTTTCATACATTTTTGTTGTTCATGTAAGAATGCAATAAATGATTTTCATGTAGCATGCAAAAAATGTATTTATCGTTTTTAATTTTTTTTTGCAGTGCTTTACTTTTAATAAATGTTAATATTTAAAGTTTGCTGATTTGAGCTGGTAGTTCGGGAGAAAATTCGCCTGGGCGCAACGTGCCGCTTCTCTCGCAACAGAAATGACGCGTCGACGCAAAGCAAAGCATGCTTACCTTGCGCTGGCACAGAGGCTACCGTGATCAACAGGGCGGCTCCTTTAGGGCGAGGCTGTTCCATTGCTACGGTCGAGCTGACTCTTGCTTTGTTTAATAATTATTACACAAATTTTGGTGACTTTTAGTTCATTACACAATAACATTCCTCCTAGGGAAAATTACCTAAATTTTCAAAAAATTTCACACAATTTAGTGAATATCCCCTATGATGCCTTAGGGAAAATTCCTAAAATTTTCAGTAAGATCCCACAAAAATGTAGGGATTTTTCCCAAATCTTTTTTTGGGGAAAATTCCAGGATTTCTTTTGTAATATTTCACAAATTATTTCAGGTAATTTTCCCCAAGGCGGTGTAGGGAAAATTTGCCAATTTTGGTCTATATTACTTCCATGCGATTTTGGGGAAAATTCACTCGAAATTTTTTTACAGTGTAAAAAAATGATGATTGACTCAGCACACTTTCGTCTAACGGTCAATCAATTATTCGAATAGGGTTTCTAATACTTATTTATAAGCATATTTTTATTTTAAAATGTCATTTTTTTAAGATTCCTGCACTTTTTAGATTCTCATCCAGTATTAAAAAGTATACGTAGGCGTCCGCATGAAAACGGCCCTTATGACCGGTTCTAGTTGAGAAGATATTTGCGTTTTTCTAAGAGTCAACACAATTATTTTCGGATTTGAGTATAAAGTGATACTAGGATCTACACTGAATCTATTGGCCCTATACTACTGAAATTGTTACTGGGTGAATCAGTATTAACAGAAAATTTTATAGTAAAATTAATTTTCGTTTTAAATGTTATATAGACTACAAATTACAAGTAGGAAGTTAAAATATTAATACGTATTTTTTATAATAACGAACGGAATTCAATTTAATTTTTCGTTCAAAAATATTTGTTTCTTGCATTTAAAAATAATCTTGAAACTCTAACGACTTCATCCACCTTGACTGGTCGCTGCACCTTTTAAAACTGAGTATCCTTCGTGACTCTGACTTCGTAACTGAATCTAATTATACAAAAAAAAGTGATACAATAGTATATTATGCGCCGAGGCACATATACTATTTTGTTTGACGACGATGCATTTACGCGTTTTTATGCGACAGCGTAGAGTATCGTAATGTTGTATATTATGATACAGCGGAGTGTAATGTGAAAAGTGATCGGTCGCTGTATCCTAACGTATAACATTAAGATACTCTACGCTGTCGCATAAAAACGTGTAAATTCACCGGAGTCACATAAAGTGATATTATGAGTTTCATCTCGAAGCAGTTACAGTCAATATAGACGCTGTCAATATAGGGCTGAGAGACCTCGAAAATTGACCAAAATGTAATATTCTGTCAGATTCGTATGAGACTTGTTACCAAGGGTGTATGTTTGAGATCGCGGACTTTAAATTTAACGTCAGAAGTAACTTATTCAAAATAGAATGTCCAAATTCTACTAATTGAAATGCATTGTTATTATAATATTGATCCTATATGGGCCGCAGTACATGTGATAGAATTTCTTTATTTCTTTGTCGATTGCACTTCATTGGTATGGTATTCGAAGTAAAACTAGATAGCCCTTCTTATATATAATTTTTAGGACTTTCTTTGGCTGCTTAGCCCTATTTTTTGCAGCTTTCAGCATTTTCTCGTGAGCCTTTTCTAATTGTACTTCTCTGGGCATTTCTTTGACTGATGGGAATGGAATAAGTTCCGTTATTTTATCCTTTATTGATTTACCAAAATGGAGTTCATATGGAGCAAAACCTGAACTTTCATTTATAGCTAAATTTATTCAGCTTTGAATATCTTTGATTTTATTAGCCCAGTTAGTATGTTTTTTCGAGAAATAGGCCCTAAAAAATCTACCTAGCTCTCGAATCGCTCTTTCTACTGGATTCGATTTTGGATGTCTAACGCTCGCGAAAGAAACTTGGATTCCTTCATTTTCTAACTCTGTTCTCCATTTTGGAGACGAAAATTGTGTTCCGTTATCTGATAGAATTCGCTCTAGTTTTCCAATTTTAAGACAATATTCCTTCAAAAGTTTTGTTCTACATGTTTGTGTAGTTTTTTTTCCAATAATAATGTTTTTGTTTGAATTTACTAGTTTTTTGTGTTCCCTGATGCCCAATTTTCTCATGTATTAACTCAACAATAATGTTTTTTATTGCATCGGGAATCCCAATACGCCAATTTAAATTTAAAATTTGATCGAAAAAATAAAACATCCTCGTGCATGCAGTATTGTTGAACATTTTCCCCCTTTGTTATTTTCTGGCATATATTTTGAATGATTTTCTCTTCCGCTTGGTATTTTACGATGCTTCTAAACAATGTTGACAATTTTGTTTCTTGTTCATTTTCCTTTAATACTATTGCTTGCATTTTATATTCTCCTTGATACATTTCCCAAGCATGTGAATTTTTCGCTACTGTAAAAGCTGAATCTTCTGTTTCTTTTAATGATCCCGTCGTGATTCTACTTACATAATCAGCAACTACATTGTCTTTTCCTCTACAATGTTCTGTTTCGAATGAATATTCACTCAGGATGATTGACCAGCGGGCAAGTCGGGAATTATAAAAAGGAGTTAAAAAAAAATATAAATGCCTGATGCTCCGATATTATTTTAAATGTAGGATCTAGCAGATATTTTGAAAATTTATTCACTGCATATACTATTGCTAAGAGCTCTAATTCAGTTATTATTACGATCCGGGACGGTTCCACTGTGAAAAACTCGATGAGAGGTCTGGCGGGAAAATTTTAGACCACTTTGAGTTTTATAATATTATATTTTCCTTTATTCATTCACTTTCACAAACGTCATCCTGTCCTTTTCGTAGGATTACTAGGTCGTCTCTGATCCCGATCTCCTTCGCCCCTTATTCCGTCATACAGGTACACTTTGGGATCATCGGTCCCGTCTCACCCCCCGAGGTACACTTCGAGACCTTCGGTCCTGTCTCTCCTTCACCTTTCCTATTGGACTTGGATCTTCCCTATATACCTCGGTAGCCTGCAGTGACCACGCAGTCAAGACAAACACTATTTCTTGTTCAAGTTTAGCGAAAATTTTCTTGAATAACCTGTAATCAAATAATTTTTTGTTGTTTATCTCTCGACTAAGATGCCTCTTATTTCTATAAAACTTGTTCTTCCCTCCACTTAATTCTTGGATAACTGCTCTTAGCATCTTGCTAAAAAAACGGTTACGCCAGTTCTCATTAATCGCTAAAACCATCTTGTCACCCATCACGATCGCTAAAGCTACTTCAACATGTTTGAGATAGTCCGAAGGACTAACTAAATTGTTAGCACTTAAACTCTCCACGAGAAACGGTTTACGTAGAAATATCACCATTATCTTTTTGCAGCAAAAGTTATGTACTCGTACCCGATCCAATTTACACGTTGTAAACTACCTTTTTTTGTAGTTCTCTTTTCTTAAATGGTTGCCTCCTCAAAAACACAGCAACCCATAAAAATGAAAAAAAAAACAATCAAATCATTAAAAAACACAATAGAAACTAAACGCTCTTCTACTATATTCAGAAATTCTTCTGGTGTCAATCGTATCTGGAGAATAGTCCTATAGTCAATCGAGGTCTTCTACTGTGCCCTTTTACGAAATAGATTTTTCCAGATATTTCCTAGATACTTCATCTCCCTCACTCTCCAAATCTTCCCTGCTACGAATCTTCTGATTTGAATCTTGGTCATAATAATCTTCCTGTTCGCAACCACCGTCAACTTTTTGAATCCTTCTGCATGGCTGCGAACTTTCGCCTTTGTAGTTATTCACCATTTCAATTATTCTTGTCTCGTTGGAAGATGACAATATCCCGCCAATAAATACTTAGTTTCTTACACAAGGCTACAAGTCTGCTTAAGGTTCTATTAAATAATCACCATTTGATTCGCCAAGCTGAAACTTCTTGTCAAACTCAGTTCATCGCCAATCACAACTCTAAGTGCTTCACCAAGATTCCAATTTTAAAGAATGTGGAAATGCTTCTATTGTGCGAAATTAACGTTTCTGTGTTTCTGTTTTATAGTTTACTAGATTCCCCACTAGTTTAGGAAGTATGAGCGCTCTGAAAATTCGTCCTAAACTCTCTGCGTATCTCTAAGTACATAATATTCTACCATGACAGTTCCTATTGATATTTTACTGACACTATATTCCTCAAAATATTTTCAACAACTTCACAATTTCTATAACGTCAGCGTTGTGAGATTCTTTGCTACTCTTCTAATTTAAGCAGTCTGATACCAACAAGTAGTGAATTGATTTGAACTGTCTTTCCGGAAAAGGATTCGACAACTTACTTCAAGAATTTTAAGAAACGAAAAGGATTGACTCACTGAATTTACATAACTTAAATCGTTAAACACAAATGAATGGAATCGGAAATAATGCACCTGACTTTAGGGAAAAAGCCTACAAGAGGCACAAAAAAATCCATTAATTAAAATAAACACAAAATTTGGTGGAATAATCCACGAAGGTGAGAAGATTCGCCACAAGGATTTATTCACACTTTAAAGAAAATATGCACTTTTAAACTATCGCGAAGTACAAGAACTGGCGTTGGCATCACGCGCGTGGTGGGTAGCATAAACAAACCACACACGAATTATTCACAATGGACAATCGCGCAAGTGGCGATTGAAAGGTTGCTTCGCAGGTGGAAGCAACGTCAGCCGTTGTCACGGCATGTATTCGACCTAAGTCGAGTTGGCTTTTTTCGCAGGTGCAAAAAAGCGAGGACGCACAGGTTGCGTCGTACGTTCGTTGGTAGCACGGACACACGAGAACTGGTGCGCGGGCAGATGGTTGAAGCACGACTGATGATGAGCCAACGCCGCACGCGCGCACGCACACTCTTTCTCTTCACTCACTCTCTCGTAGCAGACCCAAATTCAGGGATCTGCGCGTAATTCAAAACTAGTGTGACGACAGAACAAGTAGACCTCTGCTATGAAAAATCTTTACCCAACATCATAGTAAATTTGAAACCACTGTTTGGCTGCAACGGTATTTACTTGATACGAAAATGTGTACATATATGAGGAAACTGTTATCTATATATGAATACTACCTGTGAAACAAAAGACTGTTACATTCCTGGAAAAATACTCTTATCAGAAAAGGTCAAACCCAACTAAAAACTGTTCTATTTCCATATGCTCCAGACAAAATAAAGACAAATTAATTCTTGCCGCTATTTTTGATTGACGATTACTTTCAGATTAATTTCGTATTTCCTTTCACATGGTCCTATTTATTGATTTTTGGAAAACCAAATGTTTATATATTCTGTATGACCAACAATAAACTCATCTTTATCAAGTTCCAAGTTCTCCTCGTATGAATCTACTAGCTACGAATCATGTATCCTTAACAATACACCTTCGAAACAAATTATTGCTAATTAAACCCTACAAATATATTAATTCTGCCTTTTTTTTAAATGTGTGTGACATCAACATTTTCCCACTACAAACTGCAATGAAAAATGGCTATCGCAGCATAGCAAAGCAAAACTACACGAGGATAACTGCAATTCTACAACACGTGCACGGGAAATTTCTGACATATTTTCTTGAATTATAACTACTGAATTGGCTCTAATAAAAAATCATTAATACCACTCACTTATATGTCAATAATAAAAATATTAATTGGTACAGGAATCGTTACGAAATCCAAGAGCTACATTTTTTGACTAAATTAACATACGCTTCTAGTTTACTGCTTACCTATAGGTCACACTCAATTCCTTTCTTATGTGCAAATAAAACGTTAAGGCCACTGATTTCTTGATAATAGTAAACCAAATTCAAACCATATTACAGGGAACCTTAATTTTTCTCATGATTTAGTACGCAAACATGCACTGAAAATCATATCGTCTTTCCACAATAATCTGCCTCTACGTGTATTGAATATTTACTACAAGTGTCCCCAAATTGATAAAAGATATAAACAAAATCTCGCTTGTAAATTATTCAAATTACCACATTATGATTAAAGATACCACAATTGAAAAATCCTGAATACTTAGCTTTTCTTATTCTGCATCTCTCCAATGGACTTAAATGAACGCCATTTATGTTCATCTAAATTTGATCAGCATCATTCATTATACCGGATTTGATCGCGTTCTTATCATCGGGTTGGTTGAATGTGCGATCCCTTGTCCTTTTCGTTTTCCTGGGATGAGAGGGATAACTTCTTCCTTTTCTGCAGTATGGAGTACTTTCGAATTCTTGAGGAGCGCGAAAACATTTCAGCGAAGTGCATCTTCGCATTTTTGTTCTTAAGTTCACTTCGTATAACACTTCACGTGTATTCACTGAACTTCACTTTGTATATTTACTGCACTCATATAAGAATTTACACTTTTTCCGTGGGTCACGAAAGGGTTTATCATTCTGACAGAATTCAAGACAATAGTCCCTAGATATTTCTTAAAAGTTACCCGGCTCCTCCACACTGAGAGACTTTTTGTTAGAATAAGTGATAAAAATGAATGAGAATTTAGTATAATATCGTTCCAAAATAGGAAAAACAGGGTTTGTGTATCAAAAATTAATATAGTGGTTTTCAGCCGGCAAAATTAATATTTTTGTTTGAACAAATGGAAAGGATGTTGCAATAACTCTCATAAAACTTGCGAGAATGTATAATTCACTATATCAAAGTTGGCAGGCGAAGTTAAAACGATAGTAATACATTTTTTCGGAAGAGTGAAAATATCTTTTGAAGTTGCCATACAAAGCATATGAGAATCCCAAACGACTATATGAAAAATAACTTACTCCAACAAAAGATTTAACCTTCAGTAGGAGGAACTAAATACACAAAGTAAATACAATTGAATACGGAAACACGCGCACAATTATTATTTTCATTATTATATATACTTAATTTATTCACTACATACATAATCGCACGCTTAATCGCTATGAAAAATCGGAACGCTGCGGCGGCGAGATTCGAACCTAACTTATCTAAATTACTAACGCATTTTATCCCTAACAACTAAACCCCACGGCTAACTTACATTATGGAATATTGGGCAAAAATCTCGGCAAAGCGTCGCCGCCTGACAACTCAGGGCAGTGTGACAAATATCTGGGCCCTGTTTCATGAGTGATTTGTAGCTTCAGACATTTTGTTAATAGATGAGTTAAACATTTTATCACATTCAATGATTAAATTGATTTTTTATAAAATACATTTTTTAAAGGAACTGATAATATTCTTGTATGAATAATATTATATAATTCGATATGTGAGTATGTAATATTTTATAAATTGTACTCATTGAATTAAATCTTATTATCTTAGTGTATAAATTTCGTGTCAAAGAATTCCTAATGTTTTAAATCCAATACTAAATGAATTAATTGAAAATAGAAAGAGTTAACTTCAGGGTTACCACCCGTCCTGCGTTTTCGGCACATGTCCTCTTTTTTCGTGGTCTGTCCTGGTGTCCTGTTTTTTTCCTGAAAATAGGAAAAATGTTCTGGTTTTTTACAAAACCAAGATTTTTGACAGCAAAGCTAAATAATACCGATTGAATACTTTGTACACCTGTACAGTGCTTCAATGTATACGTTTTATTTATAAATACAATAATTTATAAGTTTAATAATAAAAATATACATATAACATATGTCAAAAAGTGGAATTGGACCGAATTGGATTTGGACCGACCGTGGCCGGTGCTCCATGCGTTCCATGTTCGGCTCTGCACAAACGAACGCGATCGGACACCGGCGGAAAATATGTTAATTATGTCTAAAATATGTTTTAGAGATTATGATATTTTCTATTTTTCTTATTCAAATTATTTTTCAAAAACTCAGTAAAAAGAATATCATTTTTTCATAGTATTCATTCTTGAAATGGAGATTCATAATATTTCGTATTTACTACTTTGTCGTCTTAGTGTTTTAGATACTCGTATGATAATAACAATCTTTGGTACTGTCATACGAATAAGCGTAATAAAACCTCTGATTTCCCTATTTTGGAACGATATTATACTAAATTCTAATTCATTTATTTCATGTACTCAAACAAACGTCTCTCAGTGCGATTTCCGGTCCTTTTTCTAGGATTACTAGTTGTTCTCTGATCCCGATCTCCTTCAACCCTTATTCCGCCATATAGGTACACTTCGGGACCTCGAAACTCGTCACACCTCTAGAGGCACACTTCGAGACCCCTGGTCCCGTCTCAGCTCCAGACGCCCACTTCGAGATCATCGGTCCCGTCCCGCCTCCAGAGGCACACTTCGAGACCTTCGGTCATTTTCAGCTCTTATTTCAAACGAATAAAATTCTTCCAAAAAATCTACTTTAGATTGCTCAAAGTCATTCCACTGATAAGTATTTGCATCAAACCGTAACCTACTTCTATCCTTCAATGAATTTTTGACGATAAAAAATTCATTATCTGCTGGAATGCTTTTTAATCTTAAATATTTCTCTAGATCATATAGGAAATCATTAGGATTATCTTTAGTTTCATCACTAATCCTTAGTAATGGAATATCTATTTTTCCTGTTGTGATCGAATTATTTCTATTCTCTAAATTATTTGCACAAAATTGTCCAAAATCCTGTAGCACTTCTCTAAATATTTGAAAAAAATTCTCTCATCTCACTAGATTCTTGACTTGGACTCTGTTGATGACATGGTGTCGGAAAATCTTATCTGTTATTTTGATCTCTATTGTGAATTTGATTTCTATTATCATTCCTATCGCGATGGTCCTTACTCATGACATTTCCTTTCATTCTGTTGATACTTCGCGACATATTTTCGTTTCCAAAATTGTTTTGATTACGAACCGGACTTGAACTCTGTAATGTACTGTTATTTGGTTGGGACGCCATTTGTAATAAATCGCATTCATTGGGACGTGTTCTTAACATATACATTTAATATCATTTAAATTAATTTAAATGTTTTGTATGAGATACAACATTGGAAGTTTTCGAAAGATGTTATCTTACCAACAGATATAAGGCAAATAAAAGACACAATTAAATTTTAAATTTCAACACCGTCATTTAAAACATTTGCACACCGATCACAACGTAAACTATTACTATATCGCACATCTATTCACTCACAAATTATTTGTCTTTTCTTTTAAAAACATACCATCAAACGCTAATCTTGCGATGAAATAATATTCTCGTTTATCGTCGCTCCTCTGCTTCTAATTTGTTAAATCTGCTACCTTAAGTTGTCCTTCGTTTGTAGCATTAGAAGAAATCTTTTTATTTGTAATTTTCGAACTGACCAGCTTTTTCTCCTTGTTTTTATCACACACAGGTGCACACGTTATCGTCGGTTATCACAAGACTGCCTCGATTACAAGTCTTTCATATTTCTCTTTGAAATTAATTTTCGCTTACCTGGCTCTGATTTCAAATAGTGTATCACTGTCCGTTGATGTAACTTATTCCGCGTCTTCGACGCTTCTGATTCACCTTCTTCGTGGTTCAATTATATCTGCCTCACTTGTACTTCAACGCCAAATTTCTTAATTACGGAACTTCTTTTCGATTTACCTTCGGTAAATCAACTACTACACGTTCCCTGACCTCCGCCTTGCCATTCTCGTCTCGAGCGGCATCCCTAAGTGTTTGAGATCCTTCCAGATACTTACGCTCCTCAAGGAACCTTTTCTCCGGTCCTCGATTTTGAAATATTTATTGAATTAATATTTTAAGTACATATGTATTAAGTTTTAGACAAATCTGTTGAAAAAATTTTTTTTTGGCAGCCATATTGGATCCACCATTTTGAATTTGTAACTTTTGATCTAAACCTTGAAAACGGAGGCCTTGACAACCTCCATGTGCCAAGTTTTAGACCGTTTTGTACAATTTTTGAAATTTTGACCGCCATATTTGAACCGCCATTTTGAATTTGTAACTTTTGACATCAAAATTGAAATCAGTGGCCCGACCCTCATTTATCTTTGTGAGAGTAAAGTGCTGTTTTAAAGAAAATTCAAAGGTTAGCACAAAAGTAATGAATGATATGTGTATGACAACTGAGTGAACCAGTGAAGTTCACTGATTAAGCCAGTGACGGAACACCACTGAGCGAACCAGTAAAATCTCACTGATTGCCAGTGACACACTTCAGGCCATTTTAAGCATTGAGATATTTCACGGGAAATCAATTAGATTTCACTGATTCAGTTTAAGAGAGCATGTCATGCGGGCATACGCACATATTACCAAATATTTATTCAACTTCCCCATTGTATAAAACTATAAGTACTCATTTTTACACAGTATTCATTTCTATTCGAAACTGATCTAATTAAAAACCTTTCTCCCACAATAGTCATATTTCAAATATAAAAATTTATTCAATTGTATTTCTATTTACAGAATTAAGTTCATCTTCGATCGATGTATCCCCTCAAGAGACAAATCGAGGCCTTGATATTCATTATTACGCAGATCAAGATGGTTACCTTGTTCCATTAATATTTGTCAATTATAAACCAGTGAGATATGGTATGTACTACATTGGCGTCAACGTCAACAATCAGATTCGTCCAATGTTTGATAGTCACATGAAAATGGTTATAGCATACGTTTTTAATCGCCGAAATCTTCCAATGATACCACAAGTAGCTCGTCGATATGGTTTTATCTTCCCGCATCCATACAAGGAGCTGCGGCGACCATATAATAATGCTCGACATTCTGCTTCATACTTCTACAGGCAGCGAAAGCCACGCACATAATTCAAGTCCAGAAAAATGTACAGTTATAAAATAAAATACCGCTTCCGATCTGAAGTTGGAAAAGGAAGTTACAATTTTGTACAATTATTTTATTGACTTTATAATTATTCTTCCAAAAATTTGTAATCCCTGAAGCATAAATTATCGAGATATTATTCTTCATTTTTCAACATTGTTCGTAGAAGGCTGAACATTTGAAATTTTCTATGCCTAATATACTATTGGCTAATTTTTGCACGTACATTTCATGCTCATCTTTTCACTTTTCTATTGTGCCAGTCCACGAAGAACATGTTGTTTGCTGACACTAATACGAGGGTCAGTCCAAGAATAAGTTTAAAAGTGTTCCAAAAAATAAAAAATGCATTGGAAAGTTAAAACAAAAATTATTTACAAACGTTAGGTTTATAATCGTTTTTCAAAATAATCACCAGCCCGATCTGGTAGCGTAGGGACAATTTTTTCAAACCATTGGCGTATCCTTACGGGCCCTTCTCCTTCATCCAAGTGCCGCGCCGACCTCCTCATCATTCCTGAAGTGCTTGCTCCGCAAATGAACTTCGAGTACTTGAAACAAGTGGAAATCACTGGGAGCTAAGTCGGGAGAGTACGATGGCTGGTCGAAAATGTCCTATCCAAAATCAGTGAATAAATCTTGGGTCATTCTTTCTATATGCGGTCTTGCATGGCTGTGAAACAGCAGTTTTCCTTTTGTGAGGAGTCCGGGACGCTCTAATACTAACTGATATTGTCATAATTGCATATTTAAAAGTTGCGAATTTTTGAAATTTGTCAATATCTCGAGAATAGTTAATCGTATGCAGGTTTCCTTTTTGTTTTAATTCAGGAAAATGTGACGAATAGAATAAGCTTTGAGCATCATTGCGATATTTTCTAAACTAACAAAGTTATTTAAAGAAATAAAAATAAATTTTGAGCGGCGATGGCTAATTATTTGAATAATTTTTTAATTAAACAAAATATCCAGATAATGCTAACAACTTCGTCATATTTTACTGAATTAATAAAAAATTGACCACGATTAATTGTTCTCGAAACATCGTCATTTGAGATTTTTTAGCAAATCGCAATATCTCATAAACAAATAAATATCTTTACCTGGAATTTGGGGTTTACATTAGGCTCATTGCTCCACTTTTTGCCTCTTTTACTACTCGGACACTGCTGATTGGGAATCACCTTCGGGGAGGCGCCCACCGCCCGGAAAGTAACTAGTTAACTACCTCCCCGACTCTGCCTGCTGTAGGACTCGCAGAAACTTAAACGTCGCCTCGCCAGTTCTAATCTAAACAGCACTTTTGTTTCGCTAATTTCACCTACTACCTCGACGATTGGGAACTTGTTCTCCTCTCTGTGTCTCATCATACAGTTTAATTTCCTCTCATGTTTAATTTACGGGATTCCAACTTGCCCCGTGTGTTACCCACATACAAGACTCCACAATATCTTGCCTATAAGAGACCCAATGTTTCTTTCAATTTTCAAATTCGCATAACATGACTTGAAAATTCATTGAAATGGTCATCCTGAATTCATCTTATCTCTCTTGCCATTAATCCAGTAATGTTTGCCGTATCAATAACTTTGCTCTTTTTGGTGGTACCAGGCCCCGCCAATTAGGGTTACTCGCATATTTGCCACTGCCCAGTAAGAAGGCTTGCATTGATCGGGATTAAAAAATGTAATTCACTTGAAATGGATATGAGAAAAAATCAATCCCCTTCCCTACAGATCGAAAAATTTCGAAAGGCTAACATTAAAAGTTGTCAAAGTAATATGTTATCCATTTTGAAATTTTTCGATTCAAATGGCAAACGTAATCATTTTTATGGTTCAACATTTTTTAAGATTTTAAATATATTTTATCATTAGAGTCTGTACATTCATGAATGTTAATGAGGCCTCTAATTCAATTAAAAATTTCCAAAGATCAAACTTTAAATCATAAATTATGAATACTTCCATTTCAAATGTTTTCATTTTCTACGATTTAAATTTAAATGCAGATGTTGATTTTATATATTATATTTTCAGTAAAACTTTTCAAGAAACGAGAAAAAACCTTTCGCTTCTGTCATCCAGATCTTGTTGGTTTATAGTTTTCGTCAGGTTCTGTATCTGTTGTATTGACAGGCAGTACTAGGAACCTCTGGGTAAGTCTTCGTGGTCTTTTCGATGATGCTACAACTTAATTGAGCTCTCCAGAATTATCTGAAAAAACTCGCAGATGGTGAATATGTGACGATGCTGTCTTCTTGTAAACACAGTAAACATTTCAATTCATTCGGGGTTGTGAAAGAGGAAACTACTTGAAAGAAAATAGCTGAAAATAAACCTTTTTTTTAATCATATTTTATTTACTCTCAACAGAAACATATGAATGAAAAACACTATATATATATTCGTGGGAACAACAATGATAACGCCAAGCATAGTTGTAGTAAGTACGATTTGAAACAATCGAACGCGCAGAGCTCCCGACAATAGGTCGGACAACAATGCTAACTACCCTAGAGTTGGGGGAGCCAATCAAGATGGAGTCAATGCGATAGACCAGTGGAATCTCAATACTTTCGGGTGGACGGATCGACTCAATGACGACCTGCTAGAGTGCTACGATACCAGTGTGGCCTCTGAACGTGAAGGTTACATGGCACGACTACATACTCTGTGGTGCGAGAAACGCCCAGAGCTCTCACCCTTTTCGCGTCAAAGGCTACGAAACCTTGCGGGAGCATCTCCTAAAAAGGGGCTATGTAAGCCGAGCGCCTACTCTACCGCAGTCATAACAAGCCGGCAAAAGAGAAAGAGAGGCGACACTGAGATCAACCGCGGGTAGGCATCCAATAGAGGAGGAGCGATGCTTCAGGACCCGGAGAAACATCAACAACCAGGTTTCTTTAAAGCCCACATATCTGGCTGAACTCGATGACGAGCTTCTTGGAGATTTTTCCGAAGAATCTGATCTCTGGACTATCAATTGTGGTGTGTATAATACAGCGAGAGCTTTGGCGGATGCATGTCGTAAAACAAAACCAACGGCTGATCATAAGACCAAAAGACGAATGCATCAACTCATCACAAAGATATGTTGGGCAAGACAGTACGCGTCCTGCATTCAGTATGTGATTGACTACATAACATCTGGCAGAAATTTCACCGCCAAGGTTCGACAGTTCGCGCGCGAACTGCAGATCCGTTACCACACACTTAACAAGTCAAAGGTGCTGACCATCTGGCAGCATATTGTTGACAGAATAGGATAGTATCTGGCGCTGGGAGAAGTTTAGAGCGGAGTGAGAGGTGGGTAAAAAAAACCAACAGTTTTTCTCTGATCCATCTCGACTCTTTCAAGATCCTCCAGTTACTGTCAACCATCTGCCAAAACCAGAGGACGTCGAAGCATTTTTGAGAGAAGTCTACGAAGTGCAGCATCGACTTAAAGAAGGCTTACAGAACATAAATAGCTTCCATGAGCTGTTCAATGCCCTTATAACACCTCAGGAAGCATCCCCACCTATCACTACCGAGGAGGTGAAAAAAGTATTAAGAGGCATGAAGAAACTATTCCGCTCCGGGAGCAGATGGTTTCAACACCATGTGATAGAAGAAGTTTCCTTCAACCCACCAGCATCTGGCCCGCCTTTTCACCTCATATCTAAAGTCGGACGAGCCTATTCCGGAGTGGTTGGTGGAAGGGCGCACAGTACTCCTTCCAAAGATGGGCAACTTAGCTGACTCGAAGAATTACAGGCCAATAACTTGTCTGAACACATTGTATAAGATCTTCACAGCTATGCTAAATGATAGGATTATTCGGACCTGTGTGGCGAGAAATGTACCAACAACGCGTCAGCAAAATAGGCGTAGCAGGATGTCGGGAGAACCTGCTCATCGATAGACGGTTCTCCAAAGACGCAGCATCCTACCAGCGCTTCCTATCGATGGCCTGGATTGATTACCGGAAAGCTTTCGATTTAACCTCCCATAGACTTATCATCTGTCTATTGGAAAGCTGAAAGGTTCATCCGCACATCATGAGGTGCATATAGAGATTGATGCCGCTTTGGAAAACCAGATTTACTATCTCACCTGGAAAACACCGTGTGAAAACTAAGACCTTTACCTTTAAGAAAGGTGTCTTCCAAGGCGACACCATGAGCCCACCCCTCTTTTGCCTCACATTAATGCCACTATCTCTCGCACTTCGCCATTCGGAAGGGTACTTCTGCGGCAAACCTGGAAATCGAAAGCATAAGGTCACTCATGTATTTTACATGGATGATTTTAAGATCTATGCTAAAAAT
>CAKNWW010263656.1:0-13504 GCA_932074435.1 Andricus kollari | reverse complement strand
AAATGGTTGTATACCATTCCGAATTGACCGTCCGACGTTGCTCCAACGGCACAATTCCTACGTGGCCGGTTTTTCCAAAAAAACAGGCAACCATTTGTTTCAAAGTACTTCGTGCGCGAACAACTTTTGTCGGATTTGGCTCATCTTGGAAGATCCACACAGTCGACTGCTGTTTAGTTTCAGGCTCATAAGCATAAATCCATGTTTCGTCACCTGTTACGATGTCATAGACATGCTTTGAATTACCGCGATCGAATTTTGTCAGCATTTGTATTGACCAATCCACACGAGCCTTTTTTTGAGCGATTGTCAAGTTATGTGGGATCCAACGGCAACACATTTTTTTGACAGCCAAATTTTGATGTAAAATTGCTTGCACGCTGGTCTCATTAATGCCCAAGGATGCCTGAATCTCACGATAAGTCACATGACGATCCTGCATTATTAGTTCACGCACTGCGGCCACGATTAAATTCGTTGTACCAGCGTTTCACAGTGGCCAAGGATGGAGCTTTATCGCCAAAAGTCGAAGTGAGTTGATCGATGCACTCTTGTCTTGATAATCCACGTCGAAAATCGTAAAAAATCATCGCACGAAAATGTTCACGATTCAATTCCATTTCTTCGCTGAGACAATATTTTCAAGTCACTGAAAACAATACAGGTTATGTTCAAGTGACAAAACGTTCTGAAGAAGGTTATGGTTAAAAAAGGTCAAACTTTCAATTGGAATCGTCAGATGGCACCTGTAAACACTAGTATTGCCAAGGCTCAAAATATAAAAGGCAACCCTCGTACTAGACAACATTTTTTTAATCGCTATTAGAAGAGTTAAAAATCGCCGAAATAGACGATATCCATGAAAATCCCATAACTTTCACCCCCTGCCCCTCGGTCAATACTTAACCGAATGACAAAATTTTTTCCCCATAAAGTTCTATCCAATAGCACAACACTTTGCCTGAGCTTAACTTAGATCGGACAACTTCAACTTTTTGAGTGGGTACACTTGAGAAATAACGCCCCAAATCTTCGTCGTTTTGTACTTGAATTATTATTAATTCTATTTACTATCAAGACATTAATGGCGGCTATGTTCAATGAAGCATAAAAAATTGTCAATGGCCACCTCTTAGAATTACGACTTACGTTGTATGTAGCGCATAGCTCATCAGCTACATCCACGCCACACTTCGTCGTGTCATAATAGGTATTTATTTCAGGTTTCTGCTTTTCTCCTGTTGATTCATGGATGGCATTGTCATGGTGTAAGCTAGACATCAGTAACACTATTTTATTTTTTTAGGCACATGAGAAACAAGTGTGACGTCCTTTTGAAAACCAAATCGGGATGAAAAACTTCAAGTCCGCGAGTGTTAATGAATTCCGGCGGGACTTGTCTTTTATTTTTTCGCAGGGTACCAACTGATGTCAACTTATGTTCTTTGAGTAAATGCTGGACAAGTTCATAACTAGTAAACCAGTTATCAAACGTTACATTGCGGTTTGTTTTGGAAATAGGCTGCATGATACGATCTACAACATCAAATGGCTTATTGCTTACAGAAAAAGGGCCTGCAGGCTGCTTGCCAGGATATATTTCTAGGTTCTTGATGTAAAAATGTTGTGGTTCGACTAAAGCAATGATCTTTATCCCGTATTTAGCCGGTTTTGACGGTATATATTGGCGAAATTTACATCTGTCTCGAAAAGCTATAAGCATTTCGTCAATAGTTAGACAACCACTTGGTATATAGGTTTTCTTACAGTTTTCGGCTAAAGCTTCAAACAGTTCTCTAATTGCAGCCAAATTATCTAGTTGCATTCTTTGCTCATGGGTAGAAATATCATCAAAGGTTACAGAACTTTGAATAAAATGAAATCTCTGTAAAGGCATTATGAGCTGAAATATTTCGACACCTGTTCCATCAGTAGCCCATAGATCGCTTAAATGTTGTTTGCCCGCTCGGTAAAGACTAGTAAAATAAAGAAGGCCTATAAAAGCTTTCAATTCAATCATACTGCATTCTTTTATGTGAGTTTTCTTTGATGAATTAGTACATGAAGCTACTTTATGTTTAATGCGTGCATTAGTATACATAAGTATCATTTGCAGCATATCGTCAGTGATAAAAAGATTCCAGCATTTCACTTCAGACATCGCCGATTTTGCTTCTGCTACTACACCTGGCAATTGATGAATTATATTTTCGGCTCTGGTTCTTACATTTTGTCGAAAAGGCGTCTTATTCCAAACCGTACCATCTTTGCCAAGATAACGGCTCGAAGAACACTCACGGTTTGAGAAACTAGCCGATCCAGATATAATCCGCATAGACAGCGGAATATCACCATGAGAGTCTAAAATTTCTTGCTCTCTGTCACGGTTTAAGGAACCAGCCGATCCAGATGTAATCCGCATAGACAGCGGAATATCATCAGAGTCTAAAATTTCTTGCTCTGTGTCACTGGGTTCACTACGCTCACTCAAGTTATCTTCTTGATCACACTCCTGATCTGACAGCGTAATATCCGAATCAGACTCTTGTAGAATTGACAATATGCGCTGTCGTTCTGCATCTTCTCGATCCATTTTTTAACTACCTACAAAAAACACAAAATATATAAAATTATATGTCGGCAACTAAAATCATAAACAACAATAAAAAACTACATATAAAAGCATAAATACACTGACCCTTCACAAATTGTCTCATCACGGGGGTAGAGCTGCAATTTCAGAAAGGAAACAATTCAGAATGTATATATACTCTGAACCTGGCACCTTAGCATGTATGGATATGTTTACACGTGCTCCAAGATTCGCTACGCAACCAACTTTCATACTACGCATTACGGCACTGACCGTTCGAGGTCATTTTTAGCCGTTGCTATTGAGCATGGTCGAGAGGGGTCGCAGTGGCGGGGAGCAGAAGCACTTCTGCGACAATTTGCGAGCTGACAATTTGTGCAGGGTCAGTGTGCATTGTAAAGAATTAAAATCATATGTATACAAAATGGCGCAAAGTTGTTACACTAACTGCGGGGACGGGTCTCACTTACCTTTTTCAACTTTGTGCACGTGTAACTCTCAGTGCGGTCACCACTAGACTAATGTGTTACTTGCAACGCTTAGAACGACTCAACATCTCCAGCTACTGAGAAGAACGGCAACGTCGCACGCATAGTAACCGAACTTCAAGCAAAATAAAATGTGCCGGGTCTCACAGACCCAACCCTAATGACGCCGGGTTAACAAAGAAAAAAATTATAAGGAGCTTCTTATTGGAGGCTACAGACATCATCCTGTGGTGCCTTCTAATTATTTTATACAGATATTTTGCAACATTAATTAAATATAAATAACATCGAAAAAAGAAGTATTTGGTTTATTCTGTTGCATCAAAATATAATGAGGCGCGCGCCTTGGCGTGCGCAAGACTACTAGTTTTATAAATTTCCACTGTCCCAAAAACGTCTTTAATGCATTGAAGCGTTTTTACAACAATGATAAGTTTACCATTTGACGTTTTTAAAACTTCGTAATGTCGTTTTCTTTTTTTTTGCCACTCTAGGTTTGTATCTAATTTCCATCTCTTATTTTTTTCTATAAATCGGTCAACATTTACCCATGCCCCGGGCTTTTGAAAGTAACACGGGGTTTTAAATGGGAAAAGCTCGGTTTTTGAAAAAAATTGAAAAAGTTATATTTATTAACTTTTTATAAACTAGAGTTTTGTGACCTCTCAAGGAATGTTCAAAGAATAATTGCCATCCAATAACTTTTAATGTTAACCTCTCTAATACCCTTCTATTGTACTCTGAAAATTCCCCAAAAAATTGAAAATAGCAATTTTATGTAAAACTCATACTAAAGACGCTATTTTTTAAAACTTTTTCAACATGGATTCTTTTTATTCGATGGGAAAAAAGTTTGCAAGTATTTTCTAACTAATTTTTAATTATTGAAACAATTTTTGTTCCACTTATAAATCGTGAAATGTTAATATTTTTCGGGATAAATAATAAAGTTGATGAATTTCAAGAATAATATTTCTAACTTTACATAGTTTGTAGTTATTTGAACAATTTTCATTTGTTTAAACAATTTTTATCCTTTTAATCGCAAAAAGTTACTTTTTTCTTAAATTAATGACACATCTAAGCGAATGTTGAAAGTACTATATTTTTTTAATGATATTTGGCAATTATTTAAAACATTTTTATTTCACGAAACGATTTTTTCCCCTGCATGGTAAATATTGAAAAGCTGCTAATTTTTGTAATCAATAACCCACTTAATGGATGCTAAGAGTGTGTTTTTGTGTAAAACACAGTTGACAATTATTTAAACAATTTTCATTTGATCAAACAATGTTTTTTCCCTGTAAATCTTGAAAAGTTACTATTTTGTGGTATTAATGATGCAATTATAGAAAGACAAGAGTGATATTTATTGTGTGAGATAGTTGTACAATTGTTTAAAGAATTGTAAAATAATTCACTTGCGCCTTTTTATAGGAACGGTGGAGAATTTTTTCTTTTTTTGTCAACCTCTTACACTATGTCACTTATTATTCAGTATTTTCTTGTATCAGAACTTATGCCCTAACCGTTAAAACATTAATAATTTTTTTTAACTAGAATTTTCACCATTTTTCCCATGAAATGGAGAAAGTGATATTAATTATTTAAATAATAGCAAACTGTCTTAAACAAACAATATCACTCTTAACATTCATTAATTGTGACATTAATTTCAGAAAATAATAACTCATCACAATTTACAGGTTGAATAAATTGTTTTAAAAAATGAAAATTGTTTAAACAGTTGCCAAATATCATGAACGAAAAAATATGACTTTCAACATTCGTTAATTGTGTCACTAATTACAGAAAAAAATTTTCTCACGATTAACAGGGGAAAAATTGTTTAAGTAGTTACTAAATAATTTATATTAGAAATATTATTCCTAAAATTCGTGTTATCGAACATCGAACATTAATTTAGAAAAAAATTCCGTCTTTAGCATGAATTTGACATGAAACTGACATTTTGCATTTTTTGGGCATTTTTCGGGCACAATACAAGGGGCTTGGCATCGTCAAAATTAAAATGTATTGTTTGAAAATTTTCCTTTAACATTCCTTAAGATGTGAGCAAACCTTAATTTACACAAAGTTAATAAGAAGAACTTCTTTTTTCCATTTTTTCGAAAACCGAGCTTTTCCCATTTGAAACCCCATGTTAATTTTGAAAGCCCGTGGGCACGGGTAAATGTTGACCAATTAAAAAAAATAGGGAACTTGTTTTGTAGGAATGCGAACAAATAAAGGGGGATCGATCACCAAAAATCGAAAGCCGAATTTTTGGACCACCATAGACAGACACGGACTGAAAAAAATATATTCTGAAATTTAGAATATCCCACTTATTTTAAGTGTAAATCCCTCTAAAATAGGTGTGTCGTATTCCAACTTTAAGAATACTGTATTCTAACTTTATGAATATTATATTCTAACTTTAAGAATACTGTATTCTGACTTAAAGAATCTATATTCTAACTTTAATAATCTATATTCTTGCTTTAAGAATATTTTACTCTAACTTGTGGGGATTATTAAAGTCAAATATACCTACTTATATAATATTTGAACGTGATATATTTACATTTAATCATTAAATTGTCAATGAACATAAAATCATTTTATATATAATATATACTTATCTACTTCTATATATATTTAATATCTAATACATCATATATTAATATTACTATTACACATTATTATTATACATTATTATTATACAAAGCTTCCGCTTTAAGTGCTTGCGAAAAGATTTAACAGAACCATATTCCCTATCACAACCATATTGTGCACATTTATAAACGCTAAGAATATTGAAAGCATGTATGAGCTTTAAATGGCTACAAAGTCCACTGATGGTTGGGATTACAAACCTGCACTCACTGCAAACTGATTACCGTCGCTACTCTTTGAATCTTTTCGTCTGCTTCTAAGTAAAGATTAAAGAAGTATTTTTGGATGAAGTACCAAACAGCCTTGCATGCTGTTGGATACACGGCATCAAGAGCGAAGTACGACTTAAAACACACGTCTAGAGCCTTGGTCGGTGTCCTCAATTAGTATCGATCGTTGTCTACCTGGACGTAGCTTGCTGAGATATTGGATAATGTTGGTTTCTAAGGTACTGCGCATGATTTCGTACCAAGCGGCTGATGTCACCAGGAATCTGAAACATTCATAATTTTTGTTTTACAATCTGATCCTTTCGTTTTAATTGCGAACAGTATTATTAATAAAAACAAAGAATTCAAATATGAAAACTTGTCAGAACATGAATAATAAAATTTCTCCTCGCTTCAACTACTGTTGTCACATCAGTCGAGTTCTTCAAACGGGCTCTCTTTGACAACAGGGATGGTAGTAAATGCAGAATTACTGAGTCTCGTTTCTATGTGTAACGTAAAAGTAATTTGTTATTACAGGTACATGTAATAGTTATTTCACATACAGGAAAATCTAATACATAAATTATACATATACCTTCTGGTGTGTTATCATAATCTTTCAGTAATGTTAGAGTGTACTCGTCAGTTTTCGCTGCTTCTTTTCAAATGAGTTTAATAATGTGAACTTTAGACGTATCCCATTTTGCGAGTAAACCGTCTTGTCTATCGGGGAATAACTCTTTGAAATCCTGCTCTAACTGAAATTCAAAGAAAAAACCATCGTTAGTTGAGTTTTGTAACTGCCCTTTAAACGGGAACTGGTGTGCGATAGTGGAGCGGACGGCTCGCGGGAGCGTTATTTTGCTTCTCTGACTCGCTAATCCTAATTAGCATTCTTTAATGAATAGTTAAAGTCGAAATATGATTACATATTATACTTTTTTGTCAATTGCTGATTAATTTGATATCAAACACGACTATGTTTCGATTGTTTCAAAGATTGAACTTCACTGCATTAGTATGTCATTTCGTTCTTATTAAACATTTATTTTGCCAATTATAAAAAAAGAATATATGAAACAGAAAGTTAAAAAGATAGGTTCTTTTTTAACGATTTGATCTTCTCAATTTTTTTTGGAAGAATATTTTGAACGTAAAAAAGTTATTCTATGCTTGAAAAAATTATTTGTAGAGCTTGTAGACTTTTTTCATTTTCAGGTCCTTATATAAAAAAAAAAATTTCCCTGTATTAAGTTGAATAGAAAATATGAAAAAATTGTGGAAATGAGGCATATTATGCCTATAGTAATATAATAATCCGAAAATATATCATCCAAAAAGTCTAGTGGTATATTAACAAAAATGTTCTCTTGTCATTTCTACGTTTCGGGAACAAAATAGTCTGTGACGAAGGGTTAAATTTCATAAAATTTTAAAAATATGTAATAGTCAAAGTGGTTTAAGTAGTTACGCTTTTTCGACTTTTGAGATGTCCCGACAAATATATTTTATTTACGATCCTTAGAAATTAGACTTCACCAAATTTTAAAATGTAAAAAATGAAATTAGTGTCAAATTCTTAAAACTTCAAAGAACTTCAAAATATACCTGTCTTTTGAAATTTCTGTTTCATATATTCTGTTTTTATAATTGGCAAAATAAATTATTAGTAAGAACAAAACAACATACTAATATAGTGAAGTTAAATCTTCGAAAAAATCGTAACATAGTCGTGTTTGATATCAAATTAATCAGTAATGGACAAACAAGTATAATATGTAATCAGATTTCGACTTTAGCTATTCATTAAAGAACGCTAAATAGCATTTGTGGCTATGGTTCAGTCAAAAGAAATTGATTACATCGTCAAAAGTCAGTCAATCATTCGTAATTAGCAAATTTGTCCATTGTTTTATATTCATAGTGTACATTGTTAAAAGTATTCTCGTATATTTCTTACCAAAAGATATCCATTTTGAAGCACGAGTACTGTCCACTCCTTAAAATATTCATGAACAAAATGTTGCTCTTCAGTATCTTCCTTATCAGCGTCCTCAGACTGATTGGAAACTTGATTCGAAATCAATTGTGCCTGGGGCCAGCAATTTCTAAGCCTCCCATATCTGAAGGCATCGGTAACGGACCAGCTCCGAATCAACTCACGCCATGAATCGCGACTTTCGTGTTTAAGACATAAAATAGCAGCTTTTACTCCTTCATCGTCCTTGTTAGCAGTTCCTGAAATAACGAAGCAAAAGTTACTGAATAATTAGTGAAAGATAGAAAATAAAAATTTAGTATCAATATGCGTGGCTAAAGATTATATATATATATAAAATGTGTGTATATGGGGCAAAATTCATCAAGTGTACCCGCCTAAAAACTTGTTGTCTCCGATTTTCTTGAAAGTCCGCGAAATTATTGTCCTATTGAACCTCTTTTAATTCCCTTAAGAGAACGTCTCTAGTACGACTGGTTGTCAGTATACAGGGGCTCGAATTTTCAACCTTTTACCGCGCACGCTGATACTCAATTAACCATAACTTCTACCAAAGTTGTCCAAATTAACTTTTTTATGGAGGTTTTAAAAACGTTTTTTCATCAGCTTTACGCTGAATGCAACGATTTTAGATTTAACAAATTATTTAAGCTTCATTTTTTAATTTTAAACATATTTTTGAGTTTTTCTCCAAGTGCGGCCGTTAATTTGTTTTCCAAAATTATGTTTAAAAGAAAGCTTGACTTTCTCCCTTTAAAATGAGCCAATGTCGAAAGTGGGGCGAAAGAGATTGGTGGAGATATATAACACTTCTTCCGCGCGGTTCACGCGCGACGATCACGACGTACCGTCTATTGCGGACTTATTTAATGGTACTTTTCATCATTTGTTCGTAAAACTGTTATTTGTGGCTTGAACGAAATTTAAAAAGAAATTAAATTTATGCACTTCTCGTTCTTTTTGCCTCACAGTTTTATTTCGGGAAAACACCATATACTATTGATGATGAATATTTTCTCAACATGAGAGTTAATTCAGCAGAGGGAACGAAAGAGTGATTTATTTTTGTGTTCCAGGCACTGTGTTTGCTGATTCAAATCTCCTCTTAAGCTCTTGAGTAGTGATAACGTGATTTTATTCGGGAATAAAGAATACTAAAGTTTCAACTAACGCGCTGCGAGTCTTTTTAAATTTCCCTCAATACCATCACAAGGGCCTTTTCCGTGCGTCGTTGCGTGGAAATGGCACTCGGCTGGAATACCAAAATCCATTTCATCGTGGAGCAAATTGATGAAGTTGTACTTATTTTTAAAGTGCAAGACGGCTCCATCTGTAAAATAAATCATTTTTTTGGGTCGGAAATACTTTTTCAAATAGTGTGTAATAATTTTTTGAAATTCGTACACATCAATTGTGTCATGAGTCAAGCAGTCTGATAATATAGCAAGACTGCGATGCTTTAGAACGTTGTCCTTTTTATAATAAATTACCACAGTAAAAATGGTAGCTCGATCATTCTTCCAATGAAATGACTGAGCTGCATTCTGGACTACGAAGGCACAGTTTTCAGCGAAATCACAAAGAATAAGATATTCTCCTGCTTCCAGTGTGTTCTTCAGGTTTTTGAAAAAAGATTACTGTTGTTTGGCTGTAAAAGAGTGAGCTTTAAGCTTAAGCAACCCAAAAAAGTGATTAATTTTACAGATGGAGCCGTCTTGCACTTTAAAAATAAGTATAACTTCATCAATTTGCTCCACCATGAAATGGATTTTGGTATTCAAGCAGAGTGCCATTTCCACGCAGCGACGCGCGGAAAAGGCCCTTGTGATGGTATTGGGGGAAATTTAAAAAGACTCGCAGCGCGAGTCTAAGAAAAATTTACTTGAAACTTTAGTATTCTTTAGTCCTGAAAAAATCACGCCATCACTACTCAAGAACTTAAGAGGAGACTTGAATCAGCAAACACAGTGCCTGGAACACAAAAATAAATCACTCTTTCGTTCCCTCTGCTGAATTAACTCTCATGTTGAGAAAATATTCATCATCAATAGTATGTGGTGTTTTCCCGAAAGAACTGTGAGGCAAAAAAAAACGAGAAGTGCATAAATTTCATTTCTTTTTAAATTTCGTTCAAGCCACAAATAACAGTTTTATGAACAAATGATGAAAAGCACCATTAAATAAGTCTGCAATAGACGGTACGTCGTGATCGCCGTGCCTAGCTGCACTGCGACGCAGAAACCGCGGGCAAGAAGTGTTATATATCTCCACCAATTTCTTTTGCCCCACTTTTGACAATGGCTCATTTTAAAGGGAGAAAGTCAAGCTTTCTTTGGAACATAATTTTGGGAAAAAAATTAACGGCCGCACTTGAAGAAAAACTCAAAAATATGTTTTAAATTGAAGCATAAATAATTTTTTAAATCTAAAATCATTGCATTCAGCGTAAAGCTGATGAAAGAAAGTTTTTAAAACCTCCATAAAAAAGTTAATTTGGATAACTTTTGTAGAAGTTATGGTTAATTGAGTATCAGCGTGCGCGGTAAAAGGTTAAATATTCGAGCCCCTGTATGCTGACAACCCGTCGTACTAGAGACGTTCTCTTAAGGGAATTAAAAGAGGTTCACTAGGGAAATAATTTCGCGGACTTTCAAGAAAATCGGAGACAACAAGTTGTTAGGCGGGTACACTTGACGAATTTTGCCCCATATGTTACCTTGTACTCGGACCGGGGTGGTGAAGTTCGTACTTTCATTTGTACTTGACGAATTAGCTGAGGCACATGCACTAAATTTTGGAAAGGAACCAGCCGCGTTTTTCTTCAATTGATACTTGATATTTTTTTACTTTATGGGGCAGTTTTCCGAAACCATTCCTATGCGCCGCATCAGGAGGACTGTAGTAAATATCCTATGGTAGAAACAGTGGTGCGTAAGAAAATTACGTAACATCAGTAGTACAATAATAAATAATCAGGATTTACGTTACCTCACTCTCGCATGGAAAAAGTTCACAAATTTTTTTTGCAGCTGTCGCGTACTCAGTTTGCCCAGGTCTAAACATGTAAAAATGAATCGATCAGAAATAAAAAAAATACGTCGACCTTCTATTTCATAAAAATGTAAAATTTTTACTTACATATAATTACGTCTCAAAATGACGTTACCCACAGCCTCACATACGCTCGACCTATTTGATTCTGCCAGCATGCCATTATGCTCATAATTATCAAGGGCTGCCTCAGATGGTACAGAGAACTCTCTAAAGTATGACTCTAAATCCTGCAAAGATTGGGAGAAAATCATTTTTGATCAATTATGTTGAAAGGTGTATTATAAAAATACTTTTTTTTTTTATTTAAAGAAAATCAAAATGCATAAACATAATTTAATAGAAATGACCAAGTTTCTTATGTATTCGGTTGCCACCCAAGGAGCGAGATGTTTGTTGGGACGGCTCTCGGTAGTTACATCGGATGAGGGCCTTCTTTTTTGGGACTTCGTTGAGCTAGCAGGTGAAGGGCATGGTGATGGAAGGACTTCCAAATCCAATACTTGTAGTGAATTTCCCTGCTCATCTACCAGGCACCTCGAAGTGCTTTGGTCCAGAATCGTACTGGTGTCCAGGACGGATTGTATCACACTCAAATTGTTTGTGTTAGACTAGAAAATAGATAAATTGAACTTTAAGAAATAGAAAAAACTTATATTTTGAGAATTTAAAAATGATATACGATCGCTCGTTTCATGTGATATTTACTACTTAAATGCTGCTGTGAACGAAATCATTATACCTGTGAATCAAACTTGAAGCTTTCAAGAAATTCAATCCGCAGACCAACCTCAGGAATAAATTCTCTCAGCAATGTTTCGTTGAGGCCTCGAAGCCTCCGCATACTATTTATTTTTTCACCTAGGAGACAATGAAGAACAAAAAATAAAAATATGAAAAAGGTGACATAATTATGAAAAGTCACTAAAAGTACCTATATTTATTAGGGTGCCCCAAAAAAGTGTGTTTTTAAATTTTGCAAACGCTTCCCCGATAATTTTGTTAATTTTGGTGAAAAAATAATGCACATTTTTATTTAAAAAAAATTGTTTAGAGGTCCCGCTTGCTCGTTTTAGGTCGGAAAATGAATTTTCTTAGTTTTCAATTTACAAAAAATACAAATGAGATGCTAAACAATTTTTTTTACCCCTAAGAAATGTTAGTGTTTTTGGAAAATAACCTCTAAATTTTGCAAAACAAAAAAAGAATTTTTGAAGTTATCATCGTGATTAGAACATGAAAATTTGTAATTTTATTACAATCAATGGTCTGAAATGGCCCCCAAAAATGTGTTAATCAGGAATGATATGCACAGGATATCTTCAGGGTGGCCATTATTTTTAAAATGTTGGTCTCCCGGAAATTTTTTTTGTCTTTCGAAAATAATACAATGTCAAAACGTTAAAAATTGAATATTTTAAGATTTAAATTTTGGAAAATAGATTATTTAAAATTCAGAGGTATTGAAATTGTATTATTTATAATTAAAAGCATTCAAAATAAATCAATTAAAAATTTTTGAATTTGCATCATTTTAAATTCAGAGCAATTAAAATTTTACAATTTGAAATTTAAAACTAAATTGAATCTTTCAAAGTCAAAGCTTCTGAAATTCTAGAATTTTCAATTGTTATTACATAACAAAATTATAATTTAAAATTAAAGCTGATGTGACAAATTTTTCCAAAGTCAAATATTGAATTGAATTATTTGTAAAAAAAACGTTAAAAATCAATATTAATTTCAAATCGGAAACACTAAAAATTTTAAAATTTCTACCCTGAGAAAAATTTTAATTAACAAAAATTAATTATCTTAAGTAAATTTAAATCGTTAAAAAAATTATTAACTCTTAAATTACTAATTATATTTACCAAAATTCAACCAATTAAACTTGAATTGCCAATTTAGGTGCTTTTAAACATCCGTTCGACCAGCAACACTGTAAATAATTAATTAAAACCCCTTTGGCCAGTCACAAAAATAATGTTGGTCAAATCCCTACCCCTTCTCAACGTCTTGTGGGGGCGGAAAGGCACTCCTTTGACTGTTAACAAAAATAAAGTTAATAATCTCGATCATAATATGATCATTCCTATATCGTGACAGACCCATATTTGAGACATCGTAGTAACAAAAATAACAATAATTTTAAACTTTTGCCTTATCACATATCTTCAGTTATCTTTCAATTAAAGGTTCTAATAGTTTGTTGCCGAAAAAAAAAATTCATTAAACATAGGGGTGACGCCCCTATTCTGCAATCTAATCAAAATATTTATACACTGTAACAACAAAAACCATGAATTTTGAAATACACTATAAATACGAATTTTTGTATATTTTAAAGATTCCTCTGCAACTTAAAATTTTATTTTTACCTATAATTTACTAATTACTGAAAACAAGACTTGATATAAATAAGAATAAAACGTGTGCTTTGGGGAATAGCGTAAAATTACGTACATTTGATGTAAAA
>CAKNWW010263655.1:0-10579 GCA_932074435.1 Andricus kollari | reverse complement strand
TCAATAGCATCGCATTACATTTCAAGAAACTTGTCATGACTGAGAAATAATTATTATATAATAATAAATAAATGATTATATTAATATCGCCAGGCAGGCAGTGTTAAAATATATTTAGAGTATAGATTTGGTATCAAAAGCGCACACAGGTCATTTTGATGGACATTTTCCTCTGGATTGCGAATCCAGAAACAAAAATCCTCCATCACATGGAGTGTTTTCGTTTCCATATTCGTAATGTAAGGGGAAATAACCCATCGAAGTGATATGTATTTACTTTCAGCACAAAAAAGGCTTACACTGGTTTGCACAGATTAGTTTCAAATAATAATGTTTAATTCTTTAGAAGTTAACTGTATGAGAACTGTTAGAATATAGTTAATACAACTGTTATATTATTTTAAACAGCAATAAGGTCAAGCAGAGGAGTATACAGATCTTACGGAACAAGATGCGCAAGAACAACCAGCCGTGTCTTTTCTTCCAAAAGTTTGGCTATTGTGCTAATCAAGCCATTGGAATGTGTCACAAAGTGCATGATAAAAAGCAAGTTGCTCTTTGTAGGAAGTAAGTGCTGACACTAGTTTTATTTTTTATTATTATTCTTAAAACTGTATGGGAAATAATATTTACATAAGGTTCAATGTTTTAATTTTAAGTTGTCCATTCCTGACTTGGGTGCTCTCATTAAATAGTATGTTTTATAATAAAGCAAGTATCAGTTGTCCATTCATCCAAAAAAAAATCTAGGCTAATCTCACCCTTGTCCTACGTCATCGAAGACACGGTTAATTTTTTGAAAGGACCCCGCGCCAAATGTACAGTAAATGGCTTTTTGTGAAAAATTCTAAATCTAATTTTTTTTGTGGTATTTTCGAACCCGCAAAGCAATAATCCGAAAGAAAAAAGTAAGCAAAATTGAAAGTTTTTCAACAAAAAATAGTCAAAGTTTCCATTTTTACATGTATTTTAATAGAAAAATGCTTAATTTAGTGAAAAGTTTTTTTTTCTCTTAAACTCTTTGTTATATTTTGATAAAAGTTTCACATTTTGACTATCAGTCTTACCGAAACAAAAGGTTCATATCTAAGACCTAAAAAGATTAACGCTTTTTTGGGTATACAGCATAATATGGGGGGTTTTCATACTTTAAACATCCAAGTATGGAAATCATCATTTCTTAGTAACTAAATTCGCTGGGATTTTTTATTTAAATGGTAGAGTATGAAATCACTTTCAAATAAGTAAAGGAAGCGTGCATAGCAAAGATATTACATATGTGCATTTACTTTAAGGGTGTTTTATCATCTCTTGAATATTTAATCCGGAATATCGACATTTCTTAATGACTAAAATCACAAAAAGTTTTCTGATTAATCTATGAGGATAGGAATCAAAGTAAATAGGGAAGGTGTAGAACCACAAGGATGTCTTTGAATTTTTCTAGAGAGTTGTTCATCCCTTACTTAAAAAAGCAGAGAAATTAACTTTTCGTAATGAATAAATCACTGAAGATCAGGCCTACAATATCACTTTAAAACATGCGTATAGGAAGTGTCCTTTAGGAGGACTTGCATTATAATTTATTTTCAGGGTAGTTTAATCATCTCTTGATTATTGAAACAAAGAAATCGATATTTTCTACCCTAGCATTTAAATAAAAAATCTCCAGTGACTTTAGTTACTTTGAAATGATGAAAACACCCCCGTAACATGATATATACCCAAAAACCCATTAATCTTTCTAGATCTTAGATATGAACCCTTTGTTTCGGTAAGACTGATAGTAAAAATGTGAAACTTTTAGCAAAACCTAACAAAGAGTTTTAAGAGAAAAAAAACTTTTCACTAAAATAAGCATTTTTCTATTAAAATACATGTAAAAATTGAAAGTTTTTTCTTAAAAAACTATACATTTTCCTTACTTTTTTCTTTCGGATTATTGCTTTGCAGGTTTGAAAATACAAAAAAAATTAGATTTAGAATTTTTCACAAAAATCCATTTACTGTACATTTGGTGCGGGGTCCTTTCAAATGTAATTTCGCATACAAACAGGAAACCGTTGGTCTCTCAAAAGAAATCTTAACCGAATGCGTTGAATTAAGCTAATTAAGTTACGTAAGACAGGGCTTCACTCACGTCATATTATATACGGCTAAAATGTATACATAATATAGAGAAATATTAATTATTTCATAAAAACTTGGGTCTGCCATCGGGCATCGTGCTTCGATATTTTCGGGCGTGGGAAGCACCGCTCGAGGTTTCTGAGCCGTAAACCGGAGATCGGTGCCTGCCTACAGTCAGCAGTGTTCCGAATAATATGTAGAACAATATTTAAAATTTTCAGCTCTTTCGAATTATTTTTTTTTTAATCGACGCCATTAAAAGTAGTCTATAGGGTACTTCGGCCAAGGTAAGGTAAGGCAGACCAAAGTATTATGAAATTATTGGTATTTCTCTATCTTCTGTATAAATTGTAGGCGTATTTGTTATGACGTGCGTGAAGCCTCCTCTTACACAATTTAATTACTTTAGTTGAACGCATTTAGTCAAGATTTGCTTCAGCAGACCAACGGTTTCATGTTTAGGAGCATTATTACTCTCCTGCCTACCTACGTCCAGAGAAACTACCAATGAATTTACATAATTGTGAAAATGTATTACAGTTAAGCAAGAAATTATGACTCTTGAAATTTTCGCGTAATTGAATGCCACTATTTTAAACCGGCTACATACGTTTAGTTGGCCTCTAGTTTTAACTGAACAGGCCATGACTGTACAGCTAAATCTGAAAGGCCGTAACTCATTCAAACGTTCCGACAAGTCTCACAGTTCTTTGGCAGTTTTCGGCTGAGAACATGTTTGTGAGAGACGACGCTTTAGCAATAATTCGGTTAATTGCCGCATACAATCTAGAAAACGTCAATTGAAACGTAAAATGTGGTGTGAACAGTGGCTAAGTAAGCGAAGAGTGTATTCACATGTGAATTTATTGAATGAATTAAAATTCAGTTTCAAAGATTCTTAAACGATTATGATAGTCTTCAAATTTCACCGAACTGAAGTGAAATCCTGTCCGTCGCGTCGCGTCGGTACAGACGCGCCAATTTAACTGCGCAGTCCGTTTCGTTTTACGTTGATCGAATGATTTTTCGTTCGTCCTCCGGCTAGAGTTCTAAAACTCTCGAGAATTTAAGTTTGGGTTATATAACGGAGAATATGACAGAATTTAGGGGAATGTAAAGAATTTGAGAGAATTTAAGAATTGATGATTTTTAACAATATTGTTATTGTGTACGTTATTTACATATGTGTATTTAAATATAAGTTATTTACTCATATGAATATATTTATAAATAAAGAAAAGTACATAGAAAAAGTTTTACTGTTAAAATATTAAAATTAGGTGTTGTAAACTTTCTAAATTAGAATTTACCGCCAATGTATCAAAAATTGAGTTGAAATTTGAGTTTATGTTGTCTTTGGATCCTTCTCATAAATTCTCAAAGAATTTGTCCGCCGTTTATATTCTCGATAATATTCTCATTCTCTATACCGTTCTGAAAGTAATATAACCGACTCAGAAATCTACCTCCGGCCGACTGTGCAGTCCAAGAAAACTGAAGGATTCCATCATCCACACGGTCAGTTTTGACTATTCAGTCCTGATATGTTCAGTTAAAACTGGAGGCCAACTGAAGGTGTGTAGCCGGCTTTACATTATCGACTTAACGAATCTTGCTGTCTAGTCTCGACATCTGATCTTGCTATCCACTGCTAATTGGTTGATTTTACTGTGACTTCAAAATATATCTAACATCAAATGAATTGATCAATGGCGTTTAGGAACTACGCATGAAGTTAGCGTTGATGGTTATGCATGAATTTGGTCGAAGTGCATGTCCTTTTTATAATAGGATCGATCGCGAGATTTCTGTTGTCTCTCCTTCTCGTTTCAAAAGCTAAAATTCACACCGGAATGTTAAGTCGGGTCCAAAGCGAGAGCCAGCATGGCGTCGGGAAATGCAGCGATAGAATGGCGGGAGCGGGGAGATAATGTACCAAAATGGAATTTCAACTTCAATGAATTTATATCGGAAGAAAGAAAGAGCAGGGTAAATTGAGCTGATTTTTTCAAATTAAAAACCCATAATCAAATAGCGAGAAAGAATAACCTTGGAGACTCGAAGGGTCTCTCGTGTTCATTTAAATACTCAAAACGTACTCGATAAATTGATCAAAACTGTAAACATAGGGATTCACGAGGATGCTAAGTTTCATAGGTTTTATGAAAAGCTGACCTTACCTCAACTTCAACTTGATCACTAAAGCTAATTTTACTACTACTTTACTTGAATTTTCGATTAATAAAAATGCGAAAGTCGCGGCTACCCCGTTCCGGCATGTGTCTGCTGAACGAAAGAGAGCCCTGGGTTTGTGAGTTTTGCTCGGTGTGCATTATCGATACCTCGCCTCGGTCCATCTGGGTTGTGAAACGGCTTCCTCCTTAAAAAGAAGTACTGGTGAAAATAATGGTTTCGCTTCAAGGCGAACTAGTCGTTCCCCAGAGTCTAGGGAAGTTAACCGGACATCTTCACTGGCTGTAGAGACGTCCAAAGATTTCAACCTAGGTTTCGGTGCTATTGGAGATAGCAAACAGAAATGCGGGAACCAGGTTTAAATTAGAATCTCGATTCTTAACATTGAAGAGGACAGCAAGCGATTCCTAGTTCTCTGGCGTGCCCAGAGTTCCAAAATCCCTCGTTGTCCCTCGTTGGTGAGAAAGACGAGGCAAGGTCATAGACAAAAATACATAACAAACGCATTAGTCATTAAATTCCTAAAATTAACCTAAATTGCATCCCTGGAGTGTCATGCCACGTGAAGAGAAGGAGCAGATTTCGTTTAATAAATTAAATACTCTTCAGATACGGTAGCTAAAATTTGTCCTTGTTATACACGGAGATAATTCGCGAGAGATTAATTCACGGAGCTGATTCTTGATTTTATAACTAGCTTTTGCCGTGACACAAAAGCACGGATTTGTGATTTTCGATCTCGGACGTATCCGTGATTTTATTACTCTATAGCTTAGTGCTACAAGTAGTCGGAACTCCATGATACAAAGTCACACTTTAGCACGAGAACTAAGATCTCGGAACCCTTGCTTTTACAGCAACGGTCTCGAAGTTTTAGACATTAGGCCACACCCCTTTCACTCTCAGGTCTCGAATTTTATGCTTTTAGATCAGAGTCCGAGACTTTAAAGCACCGATCCTAACATGATTTTATTTCACGAAGTCGGAGACTTAAAATCACAAACAACGAGAAATAAAATAATGCGCGCGGTGATTTATTTTCACTGCTGCGGCCATGAAAAAAGTCACGGAGTTCGAAAATTCATATGTTGAATTCTGTGTCCTTATTTCACGTAAAAATTATACCCCTAAAATCACGCGCTTCCGTGAACTCAGATCTCGCGATTTCTCTCCGTGTAACATGGACAAAAAACTTTATCGAGACTAAAGGTCTTAATTTTCAGATGAGTTTCGGTGGTTAGAATTGCCTAATTATTAAATTATAATATTATATCGTAAAAACTTGAGATATATATTGCGTTTTGCATTTTTTAAATTATATTAAGTGTTTTATCAGTTATCTTGAATATTAAGTTGAAAAGTTTTTCGGAAAACACAAGTTGCTTGGTTGTGTGAAGTAAAAACCTTTTGTTGTTCGACATTTTCGATATTCGCGAAAAAATTGAGAAATTCACTTTTAATTTACGGAGTGGCTATTTCGCCCGATAAAGCTGGCAAAATAAGAGTAGAAGGTTATTTTGCCCGACAAAGCAGACGAAATAAGAGGAATAGCTTACATCGCCCCTTGGCGAATATAAAAGGGCGATGGATTATAATGAACAAATAATTCATTCATAATTATTATAATGATAGGAGGGAAACAAGTCACGCGAGTTACAACAACAAATAATCTTCCCTGTAAATAGGATTAGAAATACACTTTCCACTTTAGTGTTTAATCACTTTGCCTGTTTTTTATAGACTAATTCCTTAGTTTAGTGCACTTTATATGCGTGAACGGAGCCCCGATGTAGTCCCCTGACATTCAAGCTATAAAGCCTATTGTGCCACACCTTTAACTATTCGCTCTCAGTAGTTGCCTCCAGACCTTTTGCTTTTTTTGGTTTTTTGCCTGAGCGTAGCTAATGCCGGGCACGGGCATAAGACATGCAGGGATGTTTCAGCATCCCTGCCGCATTACCTGCACTCTGTCGTGGGATTGTACCCCACCATGTGCATGCGATAGTTTAGGTGGTTGTGCCTTTTAAGCATCTGAACCATTGTCCTTATGACTTTCTTGGCTAAACCCAGGATTTCTCTGGCTCTGTCCATCCTGTACGTATAGACCAGGATGACTTTCGCCTGTCGGTAACCCTGAGTTTGTTCATAGTATTTCCGGTTTTTCGTCCGGATCCAGCTTTTGATGGCCATCCCGATGCAGCAAGAGACTAGTCCCAGTACCAGCTCCGGTCCTATATATTACTTGCTGCGCCGCCTTTTGCTAACTTTTCCGCCTTTTCGTTGCCCTTGATTCCTGTGTGATCAGAAACCCATATAAGAGTCACATTGTCCTTTTCTGTAAGTTGGTTTAATGCCGTTTTGCATTCCCAAACCAGCTCTTATGTTATGTCTGGTTCCCCAACTGCAGTTAATGTCGCTTGGCTGTCCGAGTAGATTATAATCTGCCTACTAGCAGCGTTTTCTTCAAATAATGTCTCAGCACAGCGAAGGACGGTCAGGACCTCCACCTGAAGCGGGATCCCCATCCCCCTCTTCCCGCACTGTCAAAGATTCCGGCTCCTGACCCTCCCACTCCTTTGTAACCGTCTGTATACCAGATTTCCCTTTGAAGGAGTTACCATTAGCTGTCCACATATCCCTGCTCGGTATGCAGACGCGGAAAGTCCAAATGAAGTTAAAGCATTTTATTATTTTAGCTTGCCTTATTTCTAGAATTGGCAGTGTGCTGATGTCACTTATGAGCCTAGTGTGTCTAGTCCCCCATGTCCATCTATTTGCTCTTGCCAGGCGGCCCATAGCGTGAGCCGTCCTGGCAGTTATGGCAGCATGTAGAGGTTTTTCACCATTAATCCTATCACCGGTGTGGGCGTAGTCCTCATTGCTCCCGTAGCATCCCTAAACTATCCTGCATCGTTTTAAGTTTCACCCGTGGCCACGAGACCACGGCCCTGTGTAGGAGACTTGGTTTAAGGACAGCAGAGTAGAGCCATGCAAGCATTTTGGGCCCTAGACCCCACGTCAAACCAAAGCTCTTTTGCAAATCCAAAATGTCATGACAAACTTCCTGCATTGGGTCTCAAGATGTTTCGCCCAGTTCAGTTTGCAATCTGGGATTACTCTCTGATATTTAACCGAGTCTGAGATCGTCAGCCTGTCAACACAAAATGCAGGGGCGTAACATTTCGACACTTTGTACTTTCTCGTGAAAATGACCAGCCTGGTATTTTCTGGATTCACTGAGAGCCCTAAGTTGTTTCACCTTAGCTCTACGATGCGCAGCACCGACCTTGTAAAACCCATCAACGTTTCCAGATGAGCCCCTTGACTAGGATTACAAATACTTCCGCGTATCCCTGGGTATAATACCCTTCCTTATTTAGCTTACGAAGGAGGCTGCCCACTACAATGCACCGTAGGACGGATAACAGGACACCCCCTGTGGTCATCCCCGTAGCGTTGTTCGCCTGACTAGACCTTCGCCCCATCTGGCTTCCAGTCGCCTCCGGAGTAGCATGCTTCCTATACAGCTTACTAGCTAGTCTGGCACGCCACACCTTGAAGCCTCTCGACAGATGACTTCTGGGGGGTATTGCTGAAGGCACCCTTTGTATATAAGCAGGTGCCCACAGCATACCCTCCCTTTTCCAACTGCTGTAATATAGGTTGTTTTATGACGATGCTCTTTCGCAATCAGAACCTGTAAATAACCATTTACAATATCGAGAGTGATAAACAATTCTGCGCCGTTTAATATTGCTGGATGATCATCCAGATTTGACAACGGAAAGTGAATCACTTCAGTCTGTCTATTTAATTTAAGGATATCAACGACCACTCGAGGTTCGCCATTTGCTCTTTTAATCTATAAAACCGGGCTTGCATATGATGAATTTGTATTAGTAGAAATTCCTGCTTCTTTTATTTCTTTAATAATCTTTTCAAGTTTTCGGCGCTCTTTAGTACTTGCTGGATAAGCTTTGCTACACGTCTACCTCCGGAGGCAAATAGGTTGGACTAAAATGAATGCAAAATCGAAAAGCGGGGATTGAATTGCACTCATTTACAATGCCAAAATCACTTTCGAACTAAATCCTAGCTGCTCGTTTTCGCTAGATATAGGACTTTAACCTGATGCGCGCATCATGTTTGACGGTTTTAGCAGATTTTTTTTTTTAATATTAGTTATAGCAAGAAATATTTCAAATAAAAGTTGTTTCATTTTACAAAATCAACCATTTTTGATTTGTATAGTTTTTCGTTAAAAGCCATATTTTTCCAAAAACAGACAAAAATCATAAAAATTAAAAAAAAATTTATTTATTTATTCAAATTTAGATGAAATTTTGTACCTACCCGAATAAATTAATTACGTTACATGTTATCACACTGATGAATTATAGATTATGTTAATTTTACTCAATTATCCATGTAATACCCCTTATCATATTGCCGACAGCGTAACCGGCCTCGTCGAGGATAGGATGATTTTAAATTAATATTAATTGTAAATGGACAGCAAACAGCAACAGCTTCCTTTCCCTATCTATACTGTTTTGTGCCATTATATTTCTTCAGGAATAATGGTGAAGAAGCCAATGGTACGATGTCAAGTACAACGATTTCTGATTCTGACGCGATAGAAAATCGTCATCATTACGAGAATCATTTGAAAACTTTTGGTGATTTGAACGAAGACGACAAAAAGTTTGTTTTCCTGAAAAAATGACAAAAAGTTTGCAAAAGAATGGCATAGTACCGTAAATGCACCATTGTTTGATGAAGACGACGATATCTGCGTGCTACAAAAATGCATCATTCCAGAGCTGCATGTTTTAATGGAGTTTGTAAATCATCTTTTCTGGAAAGGTCTAGTGCCACTTTTAGGTAGAGAGCGAGCTTTGCTTTGGCCTCAAAGGTTGTGTGTCATCGCCAAAAACTATCAAGGAGAAGCTTTTGAAGGCAATGCATGTAGAAAACTCCTGAGACATCCTGATAAACTTTTAGAATCTAAAATTTGCGGCGAAGTTGGACCTATAAGAGTAGTACCATTCTTTTGTTCCTTCAAGACTATGGACAGAATTGTGAACGCTTACTTTCCCACTAGAAAAGTGGATTCAGACTGCGAAAAGCTCGTCGAAGAATTGGAAAAGCATTTTGAGAGTACTGGAGTTAGCGAGACCTTGAAAATTCACGTAATCTTGAGACATGTATCGCAGTGTCTGACGTACTTAGATAAAAACGGTCTTGGCATAAGGTCCGAACAACCTGGCGAAACGATCCACAATGTATTTTCAAGAAATTATTGGAACAGACACAGAATAGATATGATGGAAGATAAAAGATATTTATCCAGTCTCAAAAAAGCAGTGGTCGTGTTCTCTTCGCAGCACCTTTAATCATAATTATATATTTGAGTTCATTGTTTTACTGTATTAAATATGAATGATTAAATCTTGTTCTTAAAAATAAATAATAATCTATTAAATCTACCCTTCAATATTTATTTAATTAGAGTAGGTACTTTCATTTAAATTTGAATAAATAAGTTATTTTTCTTTTAATTTTAATGATTTTCGTCAATTTTTGGCCAAAAAAATATCTTTTAACGAAAAACTATACGCATGAAAAATTATTGCTTTTCTAAAAGTAAACAACTTTTATTTGAAACATTTCTTGCTATAACTAATATTTTTGAAGAAAATCTGCTAAAACCGTCAAACATGTTGCGCACAACAGGTTAAAGTCTTATATCTAGCGAACCCGAGCAGCTACGATTTCGTTCGAAAGTGATTTTGGCACTGTAAATGAGTACAATTCAATCCCCGCTTTCCGATTTTGCATTAATTTCAATCAAATCTATTTGCCACAGGAGGTAGGCGTGGCTACCAGTTGGTGGAATCTAAATGTTAAAGGGTGGCGCAGTATTCGCGCGCCTTCTAAAATATGGAACCACTAATCGGAACTAAAATTCAATATGGCGACGTATGCCGGGGATTTTAAATGTAAATAAATATAAAATAAAAGGAGCAGATATTGATTCGTGTAAGAAATGTACGTAAGAAATATTAATAATATTAAATTTCATTGTAAAAAAATAATTCTTTATAATGAAATTGAATATTTTTAATATTTTTTATCCATACATTTTTTTCCACGAATCAATAACAGTACCTTTTATCTATTTCATATAATGACGAGCAACATTGTAAAAATGTAAGTGGTAAAAGGTTGAATAACTGATACGAACATAATTTAA
>CAKNWW010263638.1:0-17920 GCA_932074435.1 Andricus kollari | reverse complement strand
GTAAATTAGTCTTATAATGGTAGGAACTTGTCCTACAAACGTGACTTGCCGCAAATGTGACATGCCGAAATATGACTTGCCGCTTGTCACATGATCCTGACTCATTCTAAAGATTTATATAAAATAAAAAATTATTGTTTATTATTATCTGGAATTATTTCCTGAACATTCTTCACGAAAAATAAAAAAAAAAAAACGAAAGTCAACAATTTTATAAAATCAAAATTGACTTTTCCTCGAAAACTATTGATTGTAGAACAAAATGTTAAACACAAAATAGTAAAGTTGTAGTTTTTCAAGATCTGTAAGCCCTCTATAAAAGTATATTATGGAAACTCAGCATATTTCTTCATAAATTAGAAAAAACGAACAAATGTGTAATATATTGAGATCTACATTTTTTGTGTATAACATTTTTCACCGAAAAGCATAATTTTTAGGGTATAGTTCGTTTTTTCACTAAAATCATACTGTACCTCAGAAATTAATATATAGCAAAAAAATCGATGAGAAAATGGCAACTCTGATGAAAATTAGCTTTTTCAGTCTTCTCAAAATTTATGTAAAGGCTAATGAAAGGCAATTGGCAACTCTTTTAAGTTTGTTGAAAGGAGGGTACCGAGATTACATGGGAATTTGGCCCCACGCCCCCACTAATGGGACTGGTACCAAATGAAAGCTCTTGTCAAGTAGATCAAACTTTACAATGGGCACAACGTTGTAGAATTTAGCTTTCATACTGTTTTCTGCCATTCAATGTCGAAACTCACACTAAGAGTAAAAGTAATATGAGGGGCAGAATGCGTCAATTGTCACCGCCTAAAATGATTTTTTTCTCTTTTATCGTGTTAAAAGTTGGCTGAATTATAGTCTTAGGGCCGGTTCCACCAACCTCGGTTAAAAAGTTTATCCTCCGTTAAACCTAGTTACGCGTTCCACCACTTTTTAGCGGCCGGTTAACTCGCGTTAACCACCGTTAAATCTAACCGGTCAAAATTGGTCGGTTATGGCGACTTAATCGTCCTTTACCCTAAACACTGCAGTGTCGTAGTGAAATATGGAGTTTTTGGAAGAAGTTCTGAGATCGTCTGATGACGAATTCGAAGAAGATGTTTTTGAATTATTTCGCAGAAGACCGCGAATTTTCAAACAAAGAATGAATTTTTTGGATAATTTTGACGACGTTAATTGCCAAACGAGATTTTGCTTAACAAAAGCTCTTGTTCATGATGTGCTGAATCAAATCGAGGGAGCATTATCTCACGTTAAGATTATGCAACATTATTTGAATAATCCAATTTTCATTGTTAGGAATAATGCCATACCGCCTGTCATACAGTTACTACCTAACTTTGAGGTTATATTCAACTGGATCACATTTGTTGGCTGCAGGAGACTTTTCTGGTGTTAGCAAAACCTGGATTTGGCGCGCACGGACATATTGCTTTGCTTTCCACTCGACCGCCGGGTAGCCAATCACACGAATGATTTAAAGTAAAGTAGGAGTTACTTCGAAACGACTATCTAGTTAGCTAACCGCGCCCACGAAAAATGTGGTGGAACGCGCAATAAGATAATTGACGGTTAAATATGGCGTTAACTTTAATCGGCCGTCAGTTAACCAATGATTTAACCGAGGTTGGTGGAACCGGCCCCTAGTGGACGTTTATTAATTCATAAAACGCCAGGCCAATTATCAAGAGGTTGTCAATATACAGGGCCCTGAAGTTTTTACATTTTTAGGTGCTTTTTCACCTTCACGTTAGTGTAACTTCTTTCAGGAATGTATGAGTGTACTTTTATTAGAGTGTTTTGGGAAGCTCTTTTCATGTCCTTTAAGGCTATTATAACAGTTTTTTGTTTTCATTTTCATTTTTGAATTTTTTCAAAAAATCAAAATTGATTAGTTGAAAAAGCACCTGAAAATTCAAAAACTTCAGGCCCCTGTATATTGACAACGGCTTGATAAATGGACCAATCGTTTTGTGAATTGATAAACGTCCACTAGGACTATAATTCAGCCAAGTTTCAACACGATAAAAGAGAAACAATTAGTTTAGGCGGGAACACTTGACGCATTCTGCCCCACCTATTATTTTTAATCTTAGTGTGAGTTTTGACATTGAATGGCAGAAAACAGTATGAAGGCTAAATTCTACAACGTTGTGCTCATTGTAAAGTTTGATCTACTCAACAAGAACTTTCATTTAGTACCAGTCTCATTAGTGGGGGCGTGGAGCCAATTTTCGGTACCCTTCTTTAATGAACTTAGAGACAACATTGAAGATGGCCTTATTTTGTTAGTTTTTGACATAAGTGTATGGTGAATAATTTCCCGAAAACTACTCTCTAAAGCGAAGAAATTCAGTCAATGAACTTTAAAATCGGTAATGAATTTCCTGTTTTAGGCAAGTTTTAAAAGAAAAGAAAATTCGACGAAAAAATCAAAATTTAAAAAAAATCGCTTGTAGTTCTGATTCGAAAGCTCTAATACTTTGTTTTTGGGGTTTTTTGAGCACCTGCTATTAGGAAAAGAATCACTAGCTAAATGGCTGACATGGTCGCTCATCCTATTTAAAAAAAACCTTTTGAATGTCATATACAGGTTGTTCCACAACCTATGAAACAGCCGGAAGTATGTGATAGTGCACACAAAAAATAAAAAAAAGTGCTCTAGCCAAAGGCTGTACGAAGCTTAGTTTGGACACAAAAAAGCTTCAAAGTTGGGCCTCATCAACCAATGAGGAGCGAGCTGTAGCGACTACTCATACGTATCCCAAGCGTTAAGATAGTGTGTGTTTTTTGGCGACGCATTTCAGTTCCCGTATTAGGTAATTCCCCGTCGAGTTGTCGCTCTTCCATTGTTTATTGCAAAACGCAAAGTTCAAACCTCCAAAACTTTTTAAAATTTTGAATTCTTCTCCCTAACATTTATTAACAACATCAAATTAACAAAACAACCTTTCTCCTAGAATTTCTCTTACATAACTTGTCACAATGGTAACAAAAACTTTTTAAAATTTTGAATTCTTCTCCCTTACATTTATTAACAACATCAAATTAACAAAACAACCTTTCTCCTAGAATTTCTCTTACATAACTTGTAACAAAGGTATCAAAAACCTGAACATTCGCGAAACCCCGCAAAATTGCTGTGTTGAAAATTTGTCAGGAAGCCTAACATAAGATGATATCTTTACCAACAGAAAAAGTGACTCTCTTTGGTTCTTCTGAGAATTTGTGTTACATAAATAGCAACAAAAGTAAAAAAAACATTCAAGAAACCCAGAAGAATTTCTCCCTTGAAATTTGGATGGCAAGATTAAAATAACAAAACACATTTTCTAACAACAAAAGTCACCCTTTTTGATTCCTCTCGGAATTTCTGTTACATAACATGTAACAAAAGTAACAAAAAATGAAAATTCGAGAAAGGCCACAATTTCATTCTTAAAAATATGTTGACAAGATTAAAATAGCACAACACCTTTTCTGATCACAAAAGTCACACTTTTCGATCCCCCTAAGAATTTTTGGTACATAACTTGCAGCAAAGCTAACAAAAAATCTGATCATTTAAGAAACCTAGCAAAATGTCGTTCTGGATTCTTTAAATTCTTTACCAAGGTTTAATTAACAAGACACATTTTCTTACGACAATAGTGACCCCTTTCGATTCTTCTAACAATTTCCGTTACATAAGATGTAACAAAAGTAATAAAAAAAAAACGGAAAACTCGAGAAACCCACAAATAACTTCTTCCTTGAAAATTTCTTGGCAAGATTAAAATAACACAACACCTTTTCTAACGAAGAAAGTCATTCTTTGCGATTCCACGTAGAGTGTTTCTGTTACGCAACTTGTAACACGACTAACATAAATACTGAACATTTACGTAATCTAGAAAACTTTCTTTCTGGAAAATTCGTTGCCAAAATTTAGATAACGAAACGCATTTTTCAAAAACGAAATTCACCCTTTTCAATTCATCTCACAATTTCTGTTACCTAACTTGTAACAAAACAAACAAAAAATCTCAACTGTCGTGAAAACCAGCAAAATTGCTTTCTTCAAAATTCGTTGGCAAGATTAAAATAACGCAATGCCGTTTCTAACAACAAAAGTCATTCTTCTCGATTTCTCGTAAACATTCTGTTACATAACCTGTAACAAAATTAACAGCATACTGAACATTTGCGAAAATCAGCAAAGTTGGTCTTTTGCACATTTGTAAGCAAGACCAATATAACTCTTTTACCAACAAAATACTTACTTTTTTTAAGTTCCTCTCAGAATTTCTGTTGCATAAATTGCAAGAAAAGTAACAAAAAACTAAAAATTTGAGAAACCCAGCAACATTTCTATCTTGAAAATTTGTTGGCAAGATTAAAATAACACAGCACCTTTTTTAACAATCAAATTCACCCTTTTCCATTCCTCTAATAATTTCTGTTACATACCTTGTAACAAAATTTAAAAAACATTAAACATTCAAGAAACCTAGCAACGTTTCTTTCTGGAAAATCCGTTACCATGATTTAAATAACAAAACACATTTCCCTACGAAAAAGTATCCATTTCGGGTTTTCTCAGAATATCTGTTACCTAACCAACAAGAAAAGTTACTCTTTTCAGTTCCTTTCTGAATTTCTGTTGCATAGCTTGTAACAGAAATAACAAAAAAAAGACTAAAAATTCGAGAAACCCACCAAAATTTTTTTCTTGAAAATCTGTTGGCGAAATTCATGAAATATAGAAAAATTTCTTGCTTGAAAATTCCTTTGTCCATCAGTGGTACTTCCCTGAAAATGAGTCCGTTTTTTACTGAAGGCCCTATTTTGTATCTACTTTAAGTACTTCACCAGTAAAATCTCACTGCTTTAAATATAGCGAGCAAAGTTCAATACCTACAATACGAATTGCTAACGAAAAGTCTTTCAAACAAACATGGAAAAAGACCTTATTAGTTAATAATCCGACCGAAAAGAATCCATCCCTTCCGCAGTATTAAGGAACAGTACAAAAAAATTAACATCTTAACACATTTTGGTCAAAAGCTACCGAAAAAGCTTTGGAAACAAGAACCTTAATCATGCAACCAGAATTAGTGCATTAATGCCTGAAAATGTAGGTACGTTTAAATGCTTTAGTAAATTCTGTGACATTTTTCCATTTTTTTAAAATAGATAATAGTTTGTCACCAAATGGGAACCCTCTCCAAAGTGTTTCTTAAACGAAAAACTACCCAACAAATGTTTGAAACATAAATTTATATCATGCCAGCGCCAGTAGTCATTATTTTTTGAAAATCATGAGATGTGTAAATAATTTCAAACGTTTTCTGACATTTATTAAGTTTTAAAAAATAGATAATATATTTTCACAAAGTGAAGCTTTGTCTGTTGCGTTCCTGGATAGAAAATCTATCCGAAAAGCTTTTGAAATATCAATTTAAATCATGCGAATGGAAGTGATGTAGTATTTTCGGAACGCGAGGAAAAGTTTCACTAATTGGTAACTTTGCTGACATTTGGCCATTGATATTTCTCGAATGTCAAGAAAAGTTGAAAGATTACCTAACTTCTGTGACATTTATTTATTTGAGAAAAATAGATGACACAAACATAACATACAAACATAAATTCCCATTATAGATTATTCCCATATGGCAATACTTTCTAATTTATGTGACATTTATTGATTAGTTTGAAATAGGTCAGAGGTTCTCGTCAAAGCAAAAGCTTCCCTGCTGCGTTCTTCGATTAAAAAATTGCCCAAAAATTTTTTAAACCTAAATTCCAATCATGCCACCACAAATAGTGCATGTTTTTTTAAAGATCATGAGTATAAATAATTTCTAACTTCTTTGAGATTTATTGATTTAAAAAAAATATATAAGAGGTTCTCTTTGCAGCGAAACCTTATCTGTTGAGTTCCTTCATGGAATAGTTCGTAGCTTTTGTAACTTAAGCTATTTGTAAAAGATAGGCATGAGATTATATTTAAAATAGGACCGTCTCCTCGATCATCCGATTAGAGGCAATGCGTTTTTTCCTGAAAGTAAAGAGAAAAGCCTATAAAAGATTAAATAATAATACACAATTATGAGAAATAAATGTAAACATTTTTTCTCACGCATGTACAATAACACAATTAATGTGATTTACTTTATAACCAGAAGTGAAGCTTAAACAAAAGAACAATTTTAATGCATAGAAAATTTATGTAACATATCAATGTTTGGAATAAACAAAATTTTTGATACCAACATTCAGACCTGTAACATCATTGGAAAATTTTAACCTTTCTAGCCTTGAGGTAATTTTTAAACCAGATAAAATAAAAAAAAGATTTGAGTTTGATGTAAACCTAATTTGTTGGCGAAAAGGGATCAGTTTTTCTAACTTTTCGAATGAGGATTAAAATTTATGTTTTAACAAATTTACGGTTAGTTTATCCATCATGGAACGCAACAGGCAAGGTTTCACTTTGACTTTATACAATTTTTTGGGTAGTTTTTCGTTCAAGGAATACTCTGAAGAGCGTTCCCATTCAACAAAAACTTTGACTGTTTTTAAAAAATGGCTAAATATCGCAGAATTGCATAAAGTATTTTAAATTCCCTATATTTTAAAGAAATAATGCACTAGTTCCGCTTGCATGATTAAGGTTACTTTTTCCACAGCTTTTCGGTAGCTTTTGACCAGAAGGTGTTAAGATGTTAAGTTTGCTTTACTTTTTCTTCGTTCTACCAAAGAGTGGATTATTTCCGGTGAAGTTAATACAAATGGATCCTAAATGAAAATTGAACTTATTTTTAGAAAGATACCACTGATGGGCAAAGGAATTTTCAAGAAAGAAAGTTTGGTAGGTTTCACTAATATTGAGATTTTTCGTTTGAATCTCGCTCCGGGAACTGCTGTATCGCAATTGCAGAGATCTTCTCTAATGGTTTGCTGAGATTCAGTATTAAGGGTCAGTCTTAAAAGTCAGTTTGCGTGAGGGAGAAGGAGTGCGTGTCGATCACAGCTGTTAGTTCCAGGGGAGCATATAGACATGAAGTTGCGGGGAGCGGGGTGTAAGGTCGGCCCACCGTGCGTGAGAGAAAGTAAACTCGTAAGACACGGGTTCTCGATCTCACTCTGCCGTTCGTGTACTAATCGAATTTTGCAATGCAACGGTCAACGGTTACTCGATTTACAGTCACAATTCCCACTGAGTTTTTACTTGTAAGATCCACAGCACTGCACTGATATCCTTATCACAGAATTTCGATGTTTACGCACGGTAGAACCAGACACCGAAAGTCAAAAACTTGCGAATTGGCAAACATATTCACGGCATGTCACTTTCATTCAAAGAGCACCCTGGCATTCATTCGGGAGACTACGAATTATAAACTGTACTAAATAGGAATTAAATACAGTGGACTTGTAAGAGTCGCCCGAAAACTGACACAAAAAAGTCTCTCGTGTGTCGAGACTATTTGCCAACTGAATACTGACCTTGCATATGCAACACGCGTTGTTGGACTATGAATGTTTGCGCGTCTTTGTGTGTCAGTAACACTTTAATCCAGTAAAGTATGGGTAAACAGTGAATCCCCTGATATCCACTGACCAATAATTACACCAAACGTACATCATACCACAACACTATTTTCACACTCGTCTGATTAGATGTCGAGTCCCAAACAGAAAGACTTACTTATTTAAAATTTTATGATTTCTAAATTGAATTAATGGTTCTTTATCCACGTAAATCTATATATTAAAATGTGTTTTACTTTTTTCTACGAGTTACAAGAGATATAATCCTTATGTTGTAACAAAAAAGGTTAATAACTAATTTATTTTTCATTCCAAATTTGTTCTTTATCACACTAACCCTGTTATCACACTTGCCCCTATTTAAATTTTATTACTTATAATTTTTCATGATTTAATTGCAGAAATATTATAATCAAATCACGTCTAACATTTATACTCGTTATGTTACATTTAAGTGAAAAATGTCTACTGTTTCTGAAAGAAATTATATTTGTGTGATATTATACGATAGTGTACGGAAAAAAATGTGTAGATAAACCACCGATATTTATCCTTGATCTAGCTTCAAATATTGTTAGAAACGAACCAACGATATTGGGAAAATGTTTTTCGTGGTGTAAGCTACGAATGTCTTAGCAATGACTCCTTGTACCCCTGTTTATTCAATTAACAAGAAATATTCATAATTTAAACAATATTTACTTATAAGTGCACAGTTTGACAATTTTTTCATAAAAAGTATTAATTTTCTTTGCGGAATCAACAATAAATGTCTTGCAAATTATCCCTTCTTGTCACATTTTCCTAATTAGATCCATTCAAAATTGGGTTGTAGACAGACTTTTTTTCCACAAAAAGTGCTTTTGGCTACACTGTGCGGCGCAAGGACAACGGGCCGCCCTTCCTTATCGACCGCGAGTCGAGACTTCGAATCACGGTCAAAGATAAGTCAGTATTAAATTGAGAAATACGAAATGTAAATAAAATTGCGTTAGATCAAGTAGCCAAACGATAAATTTCGATATTACCAAATTTCCAATTCTGAAACTTCAAAGCTCAGCCTTCTGCAAAGTTATTTATAAATTCTAAATGTATCATCGTACTATAGATCTGGAATAGGTGAACAAGGGGGACTGCATCGCGAGAACTGACAGACTGTAGTCTGTGGGACCTAAATTAAGGAGCGATCCTTGCAAGAGATAATAGTAAAGCCTCCTAGAATATCGAGGGTGCGAGTTTTCAGGCTCCCAAGTCATGATGACGTCTGGCCGCGATACTGGCTATTGGAGAGAACTCCAGCGTTTAGGATCAAGGAGGGACTAAACATGGAGGTCAAAGGGTCGGAGTGTCTCCAAAAGGTACCTCAGGGCGACTGTACTGATTCCCTTCACCCCCGTGGAGCCGTCGACTGTTCTGGGGCGCCTGAGCTTCTAAACCTCACTCTACGAACCGATTCGTAGAAGGTGTATTCCAAAAGACAGGGAGTAAGACCTTAGGGGACGGGCTGGATTGCCGACCCTAGCTACGGGCGGGTAGGGTTACCTTTCAGGGGACACGCCTGGGCTCCGTAGGGGGACCAGAAGCGTCCGGAGACGCCCCGAATTAGCCAGGACGAGACGAAAATCTCCACGATGCAGATTAATTTGCACCACAGCAAAAGCGCCTTGGCGGTGTTAACCACGCGTATGTCAGTGTTGCTGGCAGGGATTGCGCTACTCCAAAATCTCTGCTTATACAGGGAAAGGATTAGTGGCTTATGAGGCTGTGGGTCGATATATAGAAGGCCACGCGAAAAAGCACCATGGGCATGCATAGCCGTCAAGGGTATGAATGCGATTTTGGTTTCTAAGCTCTGCTCCAGGGACCTCACCGTTATTAAGGTGAGATTCAGGGGCAGAAGCAGAGAAAGGCTAGAGGTGTATGGTGTATATCGCCTCGGCTTATTTCCCTGGCAATGTTGAGGGTCCCCGCATCTCCTAAGAGACGTGGAAACTCTGATTCATCACTGCCAGGAGAACAGGATTCCTCTTCTGTTGGGCTGTAATGCAAACTCCCACCGTGCAGTGTGGGAGAGTACGAACATCAACGGCAGAGGAAGAGATTCAATTGAATACCTAGAGGGCACTGAGCTGGAGATTCTAAATCGTGGTAATACTCTCACATTCCAAATTAAAAACAGAATTGAAGTTCTCGATTTGTCTCTATGCCAAGGGAAATAGCGCCGCGCGGATGCCCACAGGGGGTGACCTGTCACCCCTGGAAGGGTATTATACTCAGAGATACGCGGATGACTTGTAATCTTAGTCAGGCAAACTCATCTGGAAACGTTTATGGATCTTACAAGGTCAGCGCTGGGCATTGTAGAGCTCTGGTGCGAAAGCTCAGGGCTCTTGGTAAATCCGGAAAAGAGCAGCCTGGTTATTTTCTAGATAGCAAAGTGAACTGGGCGAAGCATCTTTAGACCCAATACAGGAAGTTTGTCATGATATTTTGAATGTGCAGAAGAGCCTGTGGTTTGACGTGTGGTCTGGGCCTAAAATTCTTGCATGGATCTACTCCACTGTCCTTAAACCAAGGCTTCTATACGCAGCCGTGGTCTGGTGGCTACGGCTGAAACTTGAAACGATGCAAGACAGGCTGCGATGATTACGAACGGTAGCGTTTAGGGTTGTGACGAGACCAATGAGGACTACACCCACAGCGGCGATAGGATTCACGCTCTGTGAAGAACCCCTACACGCTGCGATAACTGCCAGAACGATTCACGCGGTAGGCCGCCTGGCAAGAGCAAATAAATGGACTTGGGAAACTAGATACACTAGGCTCCCAAGTGATATCAGCACACTGCCAATTCTAGAAATGAGACAAGATAAAACAATAACACGCTTCAAGTTCCCCAAGACTTTCCGCGTCTGCATTCCAAGGGGGATATGTGGAAAGAAAATGGTAACCCGCTCCTCCAAGGGGAAATCTGGTACATAGATGGTTTAAAAGGAATTGGAGGGTCAGAAGCAGGAAACTATGACAGCGCTGGAAGGAGGCGGATAGGAATTCCGCTTGGGTGGCATGCCACCGTTTTTCAGGAGCAGGTCCTGGTCGTCCTTCGCTGTTCTGAGACATTAATAGAAGAAAACGCTACTGGTAGGCAGATTACAATCTGATCGGACAGCCAAGCAACACTAACTGCAATAGGGAAACCAGACATAACATCAGAACTGGTTTGGGAATGCAAAAAGGCATTAAACTAACTTGCCGACAGAAACAATGTGACCCTCATATGGGTCCCTGCTCTCACAGGTATCACGGGCAACGAAAAGGCGGACCAGTTGGCAAAAAGCGGTGCAGCAAGTGAATACATAGGCCCGGATCCGGTACTGGGACTAGCGTCTTGTTGCATCGGGATGGCTATCAAAAGCTGGATCTGGGCGAATCACTAGGAATACTGGGAACAAACCCAGGGTTGCCGACAAGCGAAAGCTTTACTGGGCATTACGTACAGGATGGACAGATCCACGGAAATCCTGGGATTACCCAAAAAAAACATGAGGACAGTGGTTCAGATTCTTACAGGGCACAACTTCCTGAACTATCATATTAACTGAATGGAGTACAACCCCACGACAGAGTGCAGGCAATGCGGCAAGGATGATGAAACATCCCTGCATGTCTTACGCCAGTGCCCGGCATTAGCCAGGCTCAGGCAACAAACCCTTGGGGCCCACTTCAATAAATGCATAAATGATTGCTTCAAGAACGTATATAACATTTTTCAAAACGAAGCAAAATAATAGAGGAAACTTTCCTTCAAAAAGATTTCGTGAAAAATTTGTCTCTTCATTCTAGCTAAACCCGTTCTAGTTTCGTTGTTGGTTATGAACATAACCTTAAAAATTACCGGTCGAATGTCAAGAAGCGGATTGATGATGAATATTTGAATTAAAACATTATTTCAAGCTATAATTAATTGAATCGATTTTCACCCTGAAACACTGAATAAGGGAAAAAGTTTAGCAGTCATTCATGTGGTGAGGGTGCATGAGTTGAAAGTGAATGGATTAAGCAAAATTCAGTGCAGTGTCGCTTCTGCCATAATCGAGAAACCTAAGAAAAAAGTTTTTTCACATAACATATTGAATTGTTAAAAAAAGCTTCACTCAAAACTCAAGACAACTAATAAAATACGCAATGTCATTTAAATTAAAATAAATTATACATCATGAATATTCTGGGATAATTAACCTTCTGACCTCAAAATCTGACAACTAGCATTACTTTTACAAAAATAATAGATCGTATAAATATGCGAATATATATAATATAAATTATCCAGTTAACACTATAATTTGTCCAGATACCTTTTTCTAAAAACAAGAATATTGCAGTACTCTATGTGATATTTGTAATCCGATAGATCTACTGTCATAGACAGATAAATTCAAAACTCAACTGCGATCAAACCGTTCAATAAACTCGAGCAAAAGTTTTTTTCCCTGAATTGACATTTCATCAGTTTTCCTACATACAGTCTCGTTATCTGACAGGTGAACTCTTATTTTCAGTATAAATTTATTTATTTTCAATCGCATGTAAACAAGTGGAAATCGTCATTTAGGAATCGCCACTTTTGGACAACAGATGGCACCAGGCTGTTTCCGCGGCCGGACTCAATAATACGATCAGTGGCTGACATACTGGGCTTCACCAAGAGGTCTGGAGTCAACTACTGAGAGCGAATAGCTTTATGGCTTGTGCGCCAGAGGGCTCCATCGGGGCTCCCCGCATGCCTATAAACAAAACTAAGCTAATTAATAAGTTTCAAAAATACTAAATTTGCAATTCTGAAACTTTAAAGCGTGGCCATTCGCAAATTCATTTATAAATTCTAAGTTCATCAAGTCGCCAAACTATAAATTTTAATATTACCAAATTTTCCAAATTGAAAGTAAAAAAAACTTACCAAACCTGCGAGTGTTCACTTTACTTTATAAATTATAAATTTATCAAGTTGTTATTCCGTACAGGATCGCCAGAAGTCAATAACTTCAAATACTTGAAGTACTTTGCTTTTAGATATATATTTATTTAATTGTGTTACAATTGAGAACTTTACAGTCAGTAAGGGATTCGAACGAAGGACTACTAAGAACTGGCTAACTGACACAAACGCGCGGGTTATATATGGCAGCACGTCTAGAACCTTCTGTCAATTACAAGGGTACATTGTATCAATTAGTACAGTATATTAATTAATATGCATACATAGTCACTTATAGGCAGGGTACATAACAAAGTCACCAAGAATTACATTTCAAAAGTACCAAATTTCCAATTCTTAAACTTGAAAAATGGGCCCTCTGCAAATTTATTTATAAATTCTAAGTTCATCGCGTTGCCAAACCATAAATTACGATATTACCAAAATCTCCACATTTACAATACTACTATTTCAGAAATGGCAAGTGTTTGCTTTTCATTATAAATTATGTATTTAGCAAGTCACCAAACTATAAATTTCGATATTACCAAATTTTTCACAATGACCCAGTTTTTAAATTTCAGAATTGGATATTCGGTAGTTTTGAAATGTATTCTTGGTGACTTGGTAAATTTATAATTCAGAAAGAAAATTGAACACTTGCCAGTTTTGTAATTTTGGAATTGGCAGTGTGGAAATTTGGGTAATAGCGAAATTTACAGTTTGGCGACTTGATAAACTTAAAATTTATAGATAAATTTGCAGCGGACCAGTTTTACTTTTGAAAATTAGAAATTTGGTAGTTTAGAAATTTAGTGCTTGGTGACTTGATAAATTTATGATTTATAAATAAAAGTGAATACTCGCCTGTTTTGTAATTTTGGAATTAGCTCTGGGGAAAATTTAGTAATATTAAACTTTATTTTTGGGCGACTTAATAAACTCCGAATTTGTCATCAAATTTGCAGAGGGCCCATTTATCAAGTTTTAGAATTGGAAATTCGGTACTTTTGAAGTTTATAGTCTGGCGGCTTGATAAACTTAGAATTTATAAATAATGGATCCCGCACACATTTGTGGAAAATATGGTCCTGGTCAAGTTGGCTAAAACTGTGGTATAATGTAGTTTATAATATCCTGATCAAATAAAGTCCTTAGACACTGGGTCCAAAAAACGCCAAGTTTTGAGATAGGAGGGACCAAATTTAATTTTTCATGGACGCGAGATGAATTCCACGGATCCTCTAGGAGGCGCTGAGCTCAGGGGTCATGCCCAACTCTCTGTCCATCCAGTTGAGGTAAGATCAATGTATAAACAGGGCAATGAAGATACTATCAACACGATATTCGTGCACGATCTTGCCGATTAAGGCAATACCGGAGTATTATCTAGCCAGTTACGGCAAGATTGAAGAATGATCAGGTTAATAATAGCAATATTGTGGTATTTTCCAGCCAGTTTAGGCAAGATTATAATGCGATCCGGCCAATTAAGGCAATATCGGGAAGTGTTTCGAACAGTCATAGCAACATTAGTGTATGTTTTGGCCTTTCAAGGCAATATCGGGAGTTATCCAGCCACTCAAGTCAATATTGGATGGCGCTCTGGTCAGTGAAGACAACAATGGGAATTGGTTTGCTCTAATAAAACGAGTTTTGGTACATATTCTACTGTTCCATGTGACCCGCATCCGCAATATCATAGATTGGGCTAAGTCTTCGGTCGCTTCAGCCAGCTGTCTGCAAGGACGATACTGGTTGAGCATCGCCCCAGCAATACGGTCAAAATCGCTGATGTTAATCGCATGGATCATGTTCATGAGATTTCCGAAGAAGTTAAAAACTGATTTTATGTGATAATTTCGTGCCTCTACGATCCACCTTGTCTTAGTGATCAATCTCGGATCATTTGCTTCTTCAGTAATAAATTGCCTTTTTTCACGAACTAACAAAAGTGGTACTTTATGGTTGGTACCAACATTTTCAAGAAGCGGTAGGGCATCACGGTAACTACGGTCCACAATGATAATGTCATCGCTTTCGAACCATTCTCGCAGCCCATGAACATCGATTTCGAATTCATTAGTAAGCATGGCAGCATCGTTATTTCGAGTTTTAGAAAAGTAGGGCCCATGAATACCCAAAATATAGCCGTCTGGAGCTACAACTAAGGCTGGTTTAATTAAGTTGCGACCTTTATGAACGCAGTATGTTTTCCTGAGTGCTCTGAAATGGCTGGGCTTATGGCTATATACAGGTCAAAATATAGGCAATCACTTTTGGAACTTTAGGAGAGGGATTATAAAGTTAATTTACGAACTTTGTTACATGTCTCTGGATATACTGCTCCAAAGTTATTGCTGCCAACTATGTTGTTGGGAACAAAACGTCCCATCAAAGATTTTCTCAAAATAGAAATAATGAGACTTACATTTTGCCTACTATCATATCGAAAAATAACTTTTAAAAAGTCATCACTCAGTCCTTGGCAAAGCTTACACAAAAAACTCATCAAATCCTTTTTACTAATACAGCGATATACTTATCGATCTTGTACAGCATCACGTACAGCATCGCAATAGGTATATAAATCACTGAATTGCTCGCGTGTTACGGGACTGATTGAATTGAACTCTTGCTCTGAAAACGTTTCTTCATTATTAAAATCAGGCTCATCAATCTTCTATAATTCACACAGGCCTTGCAAAAAATATTTCAACTGGACACCAGACAAGCGATAAGGCCTAGTGCGAAATTCTAAACCTTGCAGTAGGATGTTTGGTATAAAGCCACTCACATCCAAATGTACAGGGCAAGAGCGACTTGATTCCGGTAGGATATTTTTTTAGAACAACATTAACCCTACGTTTGACGGACAACCTGGTCACATCTTGCATTCTGTTACAAAATATTCAATAACTATTTCTTCTTTGTTTTAAAATATTGAGTGTTAGACACTGAATCTCTTCAGGAGCTATTTCATGTTCAGCACGGCGATAAAATGCGATTTGTAGTTTTTGCTCGTTTTCTGCATCAGGTATGTGTACCATCGATCGTGGCTGTAAGGCGATTGCACATACGTAGCAAATTATTCTGACGGGCGGCATGATTAAATTCCAGGTATAGAGAAATTCTTCAGAGTTCCTTTTTATAAACTTAACTCCAATATTAAACAAGCATTGCCCCAGGCGAAGAAAATAGAAAGTCAATGCAGAATTTGCGTCGAGAGTAAACTACAAAGTTTCTTTCCAAAAATGGACATACATAATGTAAACAGTTTGGAAATTGACAATTAGGTTGACATGGCGACCAAACCTCCTTCATTATAAGCCACAGATGCCCGAAATTAAAAGTTTGTTAAAAGAAGGATTTTTCATTATGACAATCGATTTCCAAAATCGAAAATTTCAAAATTGATAAACAAAGGAGACTATGCTTCATAAACAAAATTGTGCGTGCAGATTTTGTAATCAAATTCAAAATGTGACGAGGTTATGGATGGCATTTAGGGCTAATTCTGTTGTAGAAACAAACTATATGTAAGGGCATGAACTCGCTCTTATCCTACCAAACAGTTGGTATCTTCTTGAAATAAATTTAGATTTAACTTGAAAAAATCTTTTAATGATTGAATTTTTGTTTTTAGGGTTACGTAGCCGTTGTCGTCCGTCGTACAAAAGGGCATAAGCGCCAACATTTGACACAGAAAAAGGGCATAAGCGCCAACATTTGGCACAGCGAAAGGACATAAGCGCCAAAATGGTTTTTTACATAATTTTTTTTCAACAAATTGTTTTCAAACCTTTTTTTAACTTTTTTTCGTTAACTCCTCCTAACACAACTTTTTGGGACTGGGCGTTGCAAACATTAGCGTGTGATACACGTGCGCATAGGTGATTGCAAACTCGTGTGGTTGCATCATTCGCCTGCGGCTCGAAGCACTCTTCTATGTTTACACACTCGCTTCGCTCGTCTGCTAACCACCGACTCATGCTTCGCGCCTCCGGCTTATGCTGCAAAATTCACTCTCGCACACAATCTCCTATTTTGCGCACTTGTATCACAAATAACTATTTTACAATAGTTAGACTACCCCCAGACACACTTCCCATACTTAAGTCTTGACTGTGTGGTTCATAGGACCTGTTTAAATTGGAAAATATGGAAAATATAAAAGGTGAATAAGATTGAATAAGTACATAAAACGTAACCTTCAGTTCTAGATATTATCGATCAGGGGGCCCTAAAATACAGAATATCAAAGACACAGAGTTTGGCCTGGTCCCTGAGCATGGTGTCAAACAGTCTTCGAGGGTCGGTGTAACTCTTCTCATCTGCATGAAAAGCGACATACGATGCAACACCGACGAAAGGGTATCATTTTTCGACATTATTATATATATTTTCGATATTATTGTTCGGGGGGTCCCAAACTACAAAATATCAAAGGGACAGAGAGTTCGGTGGTACCAAGCAGTCCTTGAGGGTCCATGGAACTCCTCTCGCTTCCACGAAAAGTTACATTTGGTCCCTCCTATCTCGAAATCTGGCGTTTTTTGGACCCAGTGTCTACCAAATTTACTTGATCTGGATATTATAAACTACATTATACCACAGTTTCAGCCAATTTGACCGTGACCATATTTTCCATAGATGTGTGCGGGGCCCTTTGCAGGAGGCAAAGTTTTTAAGTTTCAGAAGTGGAAATTTAGTCGTTTTGAAATGTATTGCCTGGTGACTTGATAATTTTATCATTTATATAGAAAAGTGAACACTCGCAAATTTTGTGATTTTGGAATTGTCAATGTGGTGATAATGAAATGATAATGAAATATATAGTTGGGCGACTTGATAAACTTAGAATTTAGTAATAAATTTGCAGAGGGCCCAGTATTGAAGTTTTAATTTTGGAAATTTAGTAGTTTTGAAATTGATTGCTTTTCGACTTGATAAATTTATAGTTTATAAAGAAAAGTGAGCGCTCGCTATTTTTAAAATTTTAGAATTGTAAGTGTGGAGAATTTGGAAATATCAAAATAGTAAGAATCATCAAAATCCGTTTAGCCGTTCGATTTTAGGTGACCTGCTTGGGATAATTTGACCTAAACTAAAAATTCAAATTCGAGTAAAAAAAAGCTGGTAAGCGGAAAATTCCAATCAATGCAGATTTTGTCCATGCTAAGCCATTACTACAGTGCTATATGGGTCGCTTTTTTGGTTCCGCACACTTTTTTGTGTGTGCTTGTGTAATCTAAACGCTTTTAACCCTTCCTTTTCTGCGAATTAAATGGTTCTCAAAGTGTTGTACGTTCTTCTCTTCAAGTCTACACCTTAACAAGTCTTTGCAACCACCAACACAGTCGGGCAAGTAAATTTTTGTGTTGAATCCATTTT
>CAKNWW010263622.1:0-12928 GCA_932074435.1 Andricus kollari | reverse complement strand
TCGCTGTCATACGGAAAGTAAGCCGATCCCAGAACTAGCCTTCCTATTCCTTTGAGGTCCGTGGCTATCACCATCAGGTCTCTCCGCCCTGCAGAGTCCCGCATGCAGGGGTAAAACTGAATACTCGGGGAGGTCATCCGGTGTCTCCGAGATGCCGTTAAGACACTTTCGTAACCCCTAGGTGCCAAAGTGCCACAAGCACGGTCACTCTACGCTCATGGCTTAGGAGGGTGGTCACATTGAGTAGGACACTCAATGTTCAAATATCCGCTTGCAGACCACCATAACAAACGGAGGGCTGTTTCTTGGTCGCAATGCGGGCCGCAGGTCATTCCTGTCCCGCTTTCAAAGCTGTAAATCGGTCCGCGAGGAGCCTCGACCCAGGGATCCAGAAGGCCCGTGTTAGCTAGGCTCTTTCACCCTTCTACCATACCGTAATCACGCATACCAGGAGAGCCAGTTTATAGGGATCATTTTCCTCTCAACCAGGAGAACCCGTTTATAGGGATCCTTTCATTCATGTCCATACGCATGCAGGCCGAGGTCCTTTTGACCCCCATGTCCCGGGAAAAAAATATATATATGTATATATATAATGGGAAAATTATATTTCCGGTACGCCTTAACCTCATTAATGTCGTTTGTTTGTTACATTGACTTTATAATTTGATATTTAGAATTCTAGTTTTAGATTCCTTTTGAGATTTCGCTCGTTTATCGTTATTTTCGTGTTTTTGACCCAAGAAAGGTCTGGCGTCCAGCATAATTTGTGTTGATTAAATTAATTCGCTGAAGGTATATTAATTCTTCTTTCACAAAAAAGGATGAATAATAGAATCTAAACTTTCTATACTTTGCAACACTATTCAACTGTCTGAAATTTTTTTATTTAAATGGCCAACAACCAAATATTTTAAACCATTTCCTTCCAATTAATGTTGGGTTTTTATCTTTCATTGTGTAACGATTAAGACATTCCTGCTTTCTTTTAAATTGGGTTTTCAGATTTTTCACCATTCCAATTGGATGCAATTCGAATTTACCGTAACTTTTTAATTGCAAATCGCATTCTTGTAATTTACTATTAGGAAAAAATTTCTTTTCACTTCTTGCAGGCATTAGGGTTACAAGAGTACCAGAATCGATTTCCATATTAACTATTTTCATACCAATATACATTGGTCGCTGCTCAATCTTCGATCGTCGGACTCTTGCACTTTGTGCACGCTGCGTCTCTCTGTTTAGACGAACGTGCTCTTCCTATATGTCCTTTTCTCTTACAGAAGTTACATGTTTTCGAATTATGTTTGCAATCCTCCGCAAAGCGATTATTTCCCATGCCACCGCAGTAACATATAAATTTGCTTCAGCTGGAAAAATTTGGCTGTCTTTTTTATTGCTATATAGAGTTAAGAGCTGAACCTCGGCTTATCTCTTGTTGATGATTATTTGTTCTTTAACTGAAATTATTATCCATTTTATATTTCTTATCTCGATTGCAAGTTCCAAATCTTTTCGACTCTGTGGTGGAATTTTAATATACATTTGGGCTACGTCTGTTTCAGATTACTTACCGCTGCTTCCCTTGTGGTTACCAGTTTGACCGCTTTGTCAAAGGTCCAATTTTCTTCACTGAATAAAGCTACTCTTGTCCCATAATCGCGAATCCCACATACGATTTGTCTTGCAATAAATTTCGTGACCGTTTCAGTAGTTGCCTATTTTCATGATTGAAATTTACAGTTCTCCATACTTTTACCGTGTTTAGCTTTAAGGTGATTTTTCACGGTCTCGAATATTTGCAAAAATGTTTTGTCTGTAGGTTTAGCTAGAGCACGCAAATCGCGGGTCAGTTTTTAAGTATCTGCACCTGTTTTAGTTAAGAGCAATGTTACTTGTTTATTATCCAGTACGTTTCTGGCAACAAAATATAGTTCCATCCTTTCGAGGCACGTGTCCTAATCGTCTTTATCTACATTAAATTCAAATTTATCCATTGATTTCGACACTTTTTAATTTAAAGTTTAAATACTTTTAATTACACGCACCACTTTATTTTCACTCAAGCCAACCGATCCGTCCTCACTATCTTTGTATTCTGATTTTGCTATAAGTTCCACTTTTTCCGTTATTTCACGCACCTATGTCACTAATATTTTTCCAAGTTCGTTTAATGTTAACAATAAATTTAATTCATCACTCGTATACTCTTTAAGCTTTGCTATTAATTGTTCCTTACGAAGCCTGCACATCCCCGACACACCACTGCTTATTTCCGTATCGATACTTTTGCTCGTTGCCTGTCGTGGACCAACTAAGTTGACTCAGATGATGACTCATCCCCTCTTCATTCATACTTACATATTCAAGTATACTCCACAAAGTCACAATGATTTTTTACAACTACTAATTGTGTCTAAAGTAATAATTTTAAAGACACAACTTTTGTTTAAGGTAATAATCAGTGGAGCACAAAATGCATGGATGATTTCACAGAAGAACAAATTGGAAGAAACGTTCTGGACAAAGTCGTTCCTTCTACAAGTTTACTCATCGAATCACTTTTGCAGCAACTATGCACAATGTTGGAAAAGCGACAATCTCGCAGGAAGAAACTCTACATTGGTATATTGATAAATTTATACTTATTATTTATAGGAAAAACACAGATAACATGAATCTGAACTGACCGATAATTAATAATTTTTTGGAAGAAGATTCACGTTATTATTTCTCTGGTAATTTTTTCCCGTGTTAACCGGGGGTTCATCTTAAACCATCTAAACCCACTCTAATCCTAAAATATTACTGGAATTATGAATAGATCTAGAATAAAGGATAAGCCTCAGGATTAAATGTGCGTGTATTACGTATTAAAACATGCATTGAACGTCCCTGTATGTTCTCCCAATCAATAATACTAGTGAATAAAATGCTACCTATGCGGTACCTATATGGTACCTATTACTGAAGTAGTTCTTCGTGCTGAATAAAAGTCCAGCTTTCACTGTTTGCCTACACATCAGTTTTTTGACTCACATACCCAGCTGAATATTACATTCATATTATTCAAATAGTGTTACATAATAAACCCTTTACAAGGTACACCCCTCTATGTTGTGTGCTGCCACCTATGTATGTTGTTCCCTTTGTTCAATGTTGTCTCCAACGTAAACTTTACAGGTCCTCGAAAATCATCGAGTTAGATCGTTAATTGCCTATTCTAATAAAGCGTCATTTATAGTAATTGGGTTATATTATTTTCATCGCAATTCATTCTCCACTTTCTGCAGCTTTTGAACTTAATTCGTCGCGTTCGCGATCGGAATTCAAAATGGCTAGTAACGAAATTGTGCCAGAAATATTCTTTTTCAGTTCGATGGAAAGCTTGCGGACTTTAGAATCGTTCGCGAAATGAGTTTCACGCACTCGATGGGTATAAAAGCTGTAGGAAAGGATAACTTCGATACGCGGAAGCTTCAAAAAAAAGCATTACTATTAGAGAATGACGCTTGGGAGTATGTCAGCTGCGAGAAGGTAAATCCTGAGATCGTCTAAGGAAATGAGAATGCTGCTTAGATAGCTGCAGCACGCGCATGGTATAAATGAATCTGTGGATTGTGATGTGAAAGTTAATAAATCTTCGGAAGAGACGGTTCAATCAGAGAAGATGGGTTTAATCATAATTGCGAGTCAGAAGTTTGCGCTGAAAATGGAAATTAGACCGCCAGAGGGAAAACAGCGGTGGCACCTCGTATATGTTCAAAGATGAGAAGAATTTGTTTCACAGTAGTGAAACTACTAATATTGAATCCAGTGGCCTGATCCAACTCATAATTATCGACTGTTTTAAAGTGAAATCTCTGAACTTAAATACGACCTTGTACGTGTCTAATTTGAGACCTCACCTGTTGTCAATGGGAAAAATTGGCCAAAATGGGTATGAAGTGAGTATCAAGAAAAGTTCAGTTGTGATTTGTGACGGAAATGGAATTGAAAAACTGTACGCAAATAGAATCGACAGATTGTGCTATTAACAGGTAACGTCGGAAATCGCAATTAATGATGTTCCTGAGAGTGATCATCTTAAAAAAGTTGAATTATGGCACCGAAGTTTAGGGCATTTCAATGAAAAGGATTTCAAGTGCCTAGTAAACACTCGAGGAATACAGTGTCCAGAAAACGAGATAACTCGTAGTACGTGAAACATGTGTGGTACGAAAACCAGCGCAAAAAGACCTTTCCTAAAAGTTCGTCAATTAAGCTTGACACACGGATCTGTGTCGTCTGATGCGAAGCAATCTCTAAGTAGTTCAAAATACTTCGTGGCGTACGTCGATGATGCAACACGTTGCGTTGGCGGGTGATCAAGTTCCTGTTATTAAACAGTGAGCTGTCGGAAGCATTCAAGACCTACCAAAGAATGGTAGAGAAGCAGATAAGAAGTTTAAAAAAGTGTGTGGAACCTGACAACAATAAATAGTATCGGATTCTTGATTTAGATCAATACTTTGAAAATTGTGGTATCGTACTTGAATTTTTTCAATTTACTAGCATTTTCACGAATTAAGTTATATTTCTGTGTAAGTCTAATTTAATTAGCTTCAATTCCCATAAATTAGCTTTAATTTCCTTGAATTCACTTGAATTACCCTTGAATTTTTCCAGAGTCCAGTGAATTCACTAGAATTATTAAAAAGTTTTTCGAATTTCCCTGAATGCATTAAAATTATTTAAAAATAATTTGAGTTCTCTTGAGTCCGCTTGGATTCGTTAAAATACTTTTTAATTCACTTGACTATAACACTCATATAAACACTCGATCATGTCGAAATGAATTCGGGCGAGACGAGACAAGAAAATATCGATTTCGGAAAGTTGTGTAGAAATCATCCGTGTAAATATAAAAAATAATGTAACAGAATTTGAAAAAATGGAATGGGAATGACATTAAGATGAACAAGAATGTCAAACAAGATCATCGGTAGCTTCGTGCTCATCAAAATAACAATGTAATATTAACTCAGTTGAAATAATTTTACAAACACGAACCATTTTATTTTAAGCTACATTAGGTTATAAGATTTAAAAAAAAATTACGATTAATAGCGCGGAAAACCTAAAAGAAACATTCGAATATAAATAAAATGAATACAATAAGCATAACGAATCCTTAGAAATATCATATATTTTACTTCGTTTTATTGTACTATAAATAATTTTTTTTTAATAAAATGAATTTGATTTCGGTCTAACAAAATTTTATGTTTGTTCATTTGTTTGGGTGATTATGGGAAATTAGGCTAGTTCCTTTAGATTTTCTACCTTTGAGTTTTTAATTCGTTGAACATTTTCTAACCTGATTCGGCATGGTTTTTTGGCCTTCTTGTTCGTCTTGATTCCACTTCCATATTTTTCCGAATTTTGATACATTATTTTTGGCATTTACGCGAAAATTCAAACTCAAACTTTGAACGTTGTCGAGAGTTTTTCCCAATCTTGCTTGCATATTCCAGTCGAAACGGGATGAGACTAAACAATTAAAACACAATTGAAATAATTGAAATATGTCGAACACGGTCAATATGAAGCATGATCCGATGAATTATTGTTTCGGCGTGCATCTCTACGGTCATCATACGGTCCTGTGGACGAGGAATCGAGAAGTGCGATAGATTTGAGAGAGTCTCGCCACTGCATCTTCCCGAAACCGGCTGCTAGCTTAAACTTACAATGCGTGCCACCACTCATCTTCTCTGGAAGTGACGTTCAATCTTCCAAAATCGCCCTCCCAAAATTTGCAATATCTTTTCCACAACTTCTCAATTTGGGATTAGCATGTCTATCAGGGCATCATACAGTGCGGCGAATTATAAAATTGGTGTTCAAAATGATCCAGAGCCTATAATTTTTATCCGATTTCATCTTTCTTTTTTTTTAAATTAAAGCTAATTAAATTCTAAACAGGCCTGTGCAGGCCGATTTTGCAAAAAAGGCTCTATTTATTTGTTTATTCGCCTTTTGGGACTCTTCTGTCAAGTGGCCGATAGGCAATGGGGCATTTCCAATTACCTTAGCGCCATCAGACGGATTGCAACCAATGCAGATTTCTGTCACAATTTGTTGATCATGACTGATCCCTACATAGACAACTTCAGAACCCTTAAGGAAAGTGTCCCTTGTCCCATGGATGTACAAGTTCAGGATCTGCTGGTTGGAGATGTTTGAGACAAGAATGGACAACGCTGCTGAAAACCAGAATTTTTCGTCAAAAAATGGATAAGCAACGTGATTTCGTTCATCTTCACTGATTATCATATTGGAAAAAGATGTTTTGTGCAGACTCTTTACGATTCGGTTCCTTATTTCAAGGTAACATTAACTATTGAACCCAAAAAAACAGGTTTATTCTATACGAAAGAATTATTTTAACAATTGATTGACCAGTCTTGCTTAGAACAATGGTAAATATTGTTTATTGTCCATTTCTGTTATGGAATTTTCATTTTTCAAGGTAAAACTAATGATTTCGCAGAAAAAATGCATTTTATGTATCCAGAGGTGCTTATTTATTAAATTTGTTTATAAAAAACAAACAAATAATACTTCAGTGTTTGATTTTGATGAAATATTGATTTCACTCGATTTCGCGAGGAAAAACGTGATGAAAAGAGCTTCCAAGCTTCAATGTATAGCAAAAATCGATTTTGTTCATAAATTTGTGTATAACAATTGAACGGATTGCTGGAACTTCATCTAAGTTACCAGGATTTGATACTAGAATTTAATAAGCTTTAATTTAAAAAAAGAAAGATGAAATCGGATAAAAATTATAGGCTCTAGATCATTTTAAACCCCAATTTTCTAATTCGCCGCACGGTGCATCGGTTGTCCAGCCTTCGCACTTATCCGTGTAAGGCCGTATTCAGACGAGCGGTTCCAGGTTCTGATGACGGTTACGTTTGGAACCGTCGAACAATCAGCGCGCAGCATGATTCGGTCCCGGTTGGGGTTGCACGTTTAAATTTCTCTCTATTTTCAACCGCGGCGATTTCGACCGGACCACAGTCGTCGCTGATCGTAGCCAATCACAGCGGTCGATGAAGTCACGTGACTCGTCAGCTATTGTCGCTGCCTTGAGCAATCGTGGGTGAAAGCGATGCACCGTGTGCATGAACCGGACCGTCAATCGTAACCGTAATCGGAACCGGGAACCGCTCGTCTGAATACGGCTTAAGAGTCTAGGGTTTGAGCCGTCAACATTTTTGTAAATTTATAAATAAATATACTGTTACAACATGTTGTAGTTGTCTCTGATAACACTTCCTCTCGAGACAAAGCCACCTCCTGAGCTCATTCTTTTAATTTTTGGATATTCATCACATGACTTCTCTTGAATTTACTAGAATTCACTTGGAATTAACTTTCAGAGAAACTGCAGTATATTAAGAAGAAAATAAAGCAAAGTAAATAAAAAATATAGAATTCTAGAACAATTGTTCACCATGAATAAGCATAAACTGTGAAATGTTAAACTTACACATTTGGAAGTCATTTGGAAGACAAGAATCCTGCTGTACCTAAAGTGGAAAAAGTGTCACGAGCCAACGACACGAGAAACAACTGCAAATAAAGCTCAGGATACGTGGGACAATAAAAATCTGAAGGCAATGAACTACATATATTGCAGCATCACAAACGAGCAGCTAGAAGTTTTTGGAGATCAATATTCAGCCTACAATATTATAAAAAAATTTGACCAGATGTACATGAAAGAATCGTCAGTATTACATATATGCTTAAGAAACAAAAATTGATAGGATGACACTAAGGATTACGATGACTCAAGCTCATTTTTTTTCTGTCTTGAAAAATTAATCAGCGAACTTAAAAGCACTGGAGGACAAATCAGCGAACGAGAGAAACTGGATTACATGCTGAAAAACTACCGAATTCGTACAGTTGCATGGGAGATTTGATCCACGCGTTGAAATACAGTGATAAAATGTGTGAATTTGTGAAAAATAAAATAAGCATTAGGGAGATAAAAAGTCAAAGTGATTCGAGTGAAAAGAAGACAAGTGCATTCAAAACTGAAAAGAAATTTACGTGTTTTGAGTGCGGAAAACCTGGACATATTAAGAGAGATTGTTGGAGTAAGCGGCAGAGCGGATCCGGCATCAGAGCTGCGGGAGCAGCGCCATGAAAAAGAGGTGCTCGCCAGCAGAAACAACAAAATTTACTTAGCTTTGCAAGAGTGACTAATCAAAATAAAATTATATTGATTGGCGAAAGTTCTACAATTTACAATAGTTTGGGTGATTTGATTGAAATTGCACATAAAGAAAATGGATTGTATTAAATAAATAGCTACGTAGATAGAAAAGAGTCGCGCGCAAGAAACATAGCAACAACGACACAAAAATAAAAATATCACATAATTTTAGGACATGCGAATTTCAATTATCTAACTATGATGAGTAAGGATAAATTAGTTGAAGGTTTATTGGAAAATTTTGAATCAATTTTCCTGAGTTGCGGGACGTGTTTACAAAATAAAATGAAAAATTTACCATTTAAGAATAATAGAAGCAGATCGAGTGAGATTTTGGAATTGATTCATACAGATTTGAATGGGCCTCACAATACTACCGGATACGATGGATCGAAATATTTTTTGACATTTATTGACGATTATAGAAAATGCGCGTTATTTTATACAATACAATCAAAAAGCAATGTGTAAAACTGTTTTCGAGATAACGTAAATAAAGTCAAGAATTTAACTGGTAAAAAGATAAAAAAATTAAGAGGTGATAATAGACGCGAGTATATTAACAAAGAGATGGACTTGGCTAGCGAAAAAGGGATTACACAGGACCACAAAATCTAAACCCTTGCAACACGGACCAGACTAGGTGGGTCTTATATTTTCGGGGTCGCTGAATACAACTCCGTTGTCCGCTTGGTCCCACCAGGCCAGTTCAAGGTCAAACGTACAAAATTCATCGCTAACCAATCAATTCAGGTTACCTATAGGTTTTCGGGGTCGCTGACTTCAAATCCGTCGCCCGTTTGGTCCCATCAGGTCAGCGGCAAGGTCAATTCAAGGTCAAACCTACAAAAATCATCGCTAACCAAATAAATCAGGGTACCTATAGGTTCTCGGGGTCGCTGAATTCGAATCCGTTGTCAAGGTCAGTTCAAGGTCAAACTTGAAAAATTCATCGCTAAAAAATTGAGCCAGGGTACCTATAGGTCTTCAGGGTGGCTTAATTCAAATCCGCTTTCCGTTTGGTCCCATCAGGTCAGGTCCAAGGTCAATTGAAGGTCAAACCTACAAAATTCATCGCCAACCAAATAAGTCAGGGTACCTATAGGTTTTCTGGGTCGCTGAATTCGAATCCGTTGTCCGTTTGGTCCCATCAGGTCTGGGTTAAGGTCAATTCAAGGTCAAACCAATAAAACTCATTGCTAACCAAATAAGTCAAGGTACCTTTAGGTTTTCGGGGTCGCTGAATTCAAATACGTTGTCTGTTTGGTCTCATAATGTCAGGGTCAAGGTCGGTTCAAGGTCAAACTAAACGGACAACGATTTTGAATTCAGCGAACCCGAAAACCTATATGTACCCTGACTTATATGGTTAGCGATGAATTTTGTAGTTTTTACATTGAGTCTGACCTGATGGAACCAAACGGACAATGGATTTGAATTCAGCGACCCCGAAAACCTATAGATGCCCTGACTTATTTGGTTAGCGATGAATTTTGTAGGTTTGACCTTGAATAGACCTTGACCCTGACCTGCTGGGACTAAACGGACAACGGATTCGAATTCAGCGACCCCGAAAATATAAGACCCATCTAGTCTGATCCATGTTGCAAGGGGTTTAGATTCTGTGGTCCTGTGTTATTATACAGGGTGTTTTTTTTACCTGAGACATCAAAATATCTCAAGAAATACGCATCCTATGAAAAAATATCTGAAATAAAAACTTTTTATTTTCGAGGGGGAAAAGCGACTTTAAACAAATTGACCCCCCCCCCCAGGAGGCAGGGGGTGGGGTAACCTTGTAATTTCAAATGGGAACCCCAATTTTTTTCACAGATTTAGATTCTCCTTCATGAAATACGTAAGTTTTATTCGAAATTTTTTTTCGGTTCGGGACCCCCCCCCCCTTCTCTATGTCTCCTGGGGGTTGGGGTGGGGTAAATTTTATTCAAATTCGCTTTTCTCCTCGAAAATAAAAAGTTTTTATTACGGATATTTGTTTCATAGGATGCGTATGATTTTAAGATATTTCGATGTCTCAAGTTTAAATAAAACCCTGTATAGCCATGCCCACCGTACGTGCATGAGCTGAATGGAACAGCTGAGCGGTACAATAGGAGAGTTATGGACTCAGCAAGATGTTTATTACAAGATTCGATATTGCGTAAAATATACTGGCATAAGGTGGTAAAAACCGCGGCGTATTTAAAAAAATAGAGTAATTGCAAACACCGTGAAAAATAAAGCCCCGTTTAAAATATTTCTTGGAAAGAAACCAAATATTAACAATTTGAGACCGTACGGAACTAAAGTATTTGTTAGAGTACCTGAAATCAAGCGCGATTCGATATGGGTCATAGAGTTCTAATAAATAATAACATCACAGTAGCGAGACACGTAGATATTATTGAAGATGATCAAAACTTAGTAGGGTTCACAGGTGAGGATGAAAGTGACGATGAATCTGTAAAAACTGTGGAAGAAAAATTAATGGCCGAAGCAAATGAAAATGTAGTGAATTATGTAAAAATCGAAAAGACCAAAAATAAGAAAAATAGAAAATTAAGTGATAGATCTGAAGAATCGATTGATGATTTGGAAAATCATATAAGAAGGTCAACTCGCGAAAGATAGAGACCAGAGAGAAAGGGTAAAACTTCTTTGAGTACAAATTTCATTTATGTTAGCGTTATTAGTGCAGATAGTCCAAATAACTTTTGAAGAAGCTCTAAGAAGCGATGGCTATGATATATGGAAAGAGGTAATGGATCGCGAAATAAACTGTCTCAATAAAAATAAAACATGGAAGCTAGTCAAAAAAACAAAGAATAAAAGGATCTTAGACCTAAAATGGATATTTATGAATAAACCAGATAACAGAAAGAAAGCGAGATTAGTTGTACGTGGATTTCAACAAACGGAAGTACTGGAAGATGTGTACTATCCAGTAGCGAAAATACAGACATTGAAATTGTTATTAGCCTATTGTTGTCAGTTTGAGTTCAAAATTTAAAAAATGGATGTAGTGACAACTTTTTTAAACGGTAACATAAAATCTGAACTGTATGTGAATCAGCGTACAGGTTATAATGATGAAACGGAAAGAGTATGTAAACTGGAAAAAGCGTTGTATGGATTGCGTGAAAGTCCGAGAGCGTGGTACGAATGTTTCGACGAGTATATACGAGTAAGTAAAGTGGGATTTATTAGAAGTGAAACCGATTACTGTCTGTATTTGAAACATGAAAGAGATGAAACAATATTTTTAATTCTGTTTGTAGACGATTTACTGATTTGTGGAAAGAAAAAAAAGGATTGGCGAAATAAAAATTAAATTATGGATTAGATTTTCTATGAAAGATCTAATTCAAATAAAATCTTATCTAGGAATTAATATCGATTATGATAGCAAAAAAGGTATAATGCCATTAGACCAAAGTGCATACATAAAGTCATTAGCGAGAAAATATAATGTTATGGATACAAAATTATATTGTACCCCAATGGAGCAAAACTTAAGTCTAGATCCAGCGCAGGCAGCATCACATGATATTAGGTACAGAAATTTTATCGGAGCCCTATTATACATCAGTACCGGAACGAGAGTAGATATAAGTTATATTGTGAATTATCTCAGTCGATTTCAAAATAGTTGCGACCAAACTCACTATAAATACGCTTTGAGGGTATTAAAGTATTTGTATTTAACAAAAGACTTTATGCTGATTTATAAGAGAAATTTATGTGCAGAAATATAGGATTGTTTTGTTGATGCTGACTGGGCAGGTAACAAAATGGATAGAAAATCAACTACTGGATTTGTAATAAGATTTTTTGATAATGTAATTTACTGGAAAGCGAAAAAGCAGGGCAGTGTGACAAAATCTTCAACCGCCGCTGAGTACATTGCATTATCAGAGTCAGTAAGTGAAATCAAAGTGATTCTAAATTTGTTGGAAGACTTTAATTTAAATATAGAAAATCCAATAAAAATATACGAGGATAACTCTGGAGCCATCGCTATCGCGAAAGGAGGGTACCGAAAATTGGCTCCACGCCCCCACTATTGAGACTGGTACCAAGTGAAAGCTCTTGAAGAGTAGATCAAACTTTACAATGGGCACAACGTTGTAGATTTTAGCCTTCATACTGTTTTCTGCCATTGAATGTCAAAACTCACACTAAGAGTAAAAGCAGTATGTGGGGCAGAATGCGTCAAGTGTCCCCGCCTAAAATAATTTTTTCTCTTTTATTGTGTTGAAAGTTGGCTGAATTATAGTCCTAGTGGACGTTTATTAATTCACAAAACGATAGTTCCATTTATGAAGCGGTTGTCAATATACAGGGGCCTGAAGTTTTTGAGTTTTCAGGTGCTTACTCAAAAAATCAATTTGGATCTGTTGAAAAAAGTCAAAAATAAAAATAAAAACAAAAAACTGTTATTATAGCCTTAAAGGACATGAGAAGAGCTTACCAAAACACTCTAATAAAAGTACAATCATATATTCATAAAAGAAATTACACTAACGTGAAGGTGAAAAAGCACCTGAAAATGTAAAAACTTCAGGCCCCTGTATACACTGTTAGAAATATGTTGAAAATTCAACCACTTTTCAACCACTTTTGTGGTTGAAATCTCGTTCATCCACGGAGTTG
>CAKNWW010263616.1:0-13433 GCA_932074435.1 Andricus kollari | reverse complement strand
GGTTGAAAAGTGGTTGAATTTTCAACATATTTCTAACAGTGTAGTATGATTTATTTGAGTCAACAGTTTAGAATTGTTGTTTGGCACGGTTAAAATATTTTAAAATTCAAATTGAAAATAATTTTTGAGTCCTTTTGAAAAATATCGATTTTTATTTCTATTTATTTAATTAATAATTTAACACGAATAAATAGGATGACGTATTCTTGCGCAAATGTTTTGATTCCATACTAAAAAAACAAATAATAGACTCTTTTTAGAAAGGGCCCAAACGATTTTTTCAGTTTTCGTCTTGAACATGCATGGAATGTCAGAAAACCATAATAAACAAAAGTCCTGTGAGGAAAAATATTATATCATAATATACATATAAATATTTTAATTCAGCCAGTCCGGACTACGGTCCAGACTGGCTGAATGAGGTTGGCTCCAGAAGAAAGTTTTCTTCCTGAGCTGTAAGGAAGATAAATAGAAAAGATTTTTTCGAAAATAATAAAAAGACTTTTTTATAACTATCAAGACCAAAATATCGATGTTAAATATTTTTATATAAGATATCTCAAGACTTTACGTTGCATATAGGACTTCGTGCTTTAATCTACAAAATCATATTAAAATTTGCAGAAAATGTTATGAGATTCGCTTAAGCCCTGGGAAGAAGGTTTCAGTTGTTTGAAACTTGGTTTACGAGTGCTTGTATAAAACGTAAAGTTCAGAAAATGTAATTAAAACAGGATCTCGAACTAAGATGAGCTCCAGAAAGACATTTTGCTAAAATTGGGTCATCATTAACACGGACGAATATCTATCTGAATTTCGTAATATCTCAACTTACTCCCAGTCTTATCTTTCCTTTACATACAAAATTGAATCAATTATTTCCTAGCGTGTATATTAAATAATTTTCTACATTGTTAAAAATTATAAAAAATTAGCATACCGAGCATATACCTATAGCAGCACGATATGTACAAAATTTATAAATAGATGTATTTTTCAATAAAAGGAATTAGTTCAATGATTAATTTTATTACAATGATAACAATAATAAATACAATAATAAATTATTATATTACAGACCCACAAATGTTTTCTTCTTTCTTTATTCCCCTAAAATATTAATTTATTTTTGTTATCGAACGAACAAAATTATTTATGATTCTAATTCATTGAACAAATTCCTTTTATTAAAAAAGCATCTGTTTATTTTTCTACTATTCGAACTTGATGCAGTTTTTTCACACGTAGTGTTTTTGTTGAAATTTAATTACTTTTTAGTTATAATAGCAAATCCACATACAGTAATATTTTTTCTGACAAGTTTGTAATAAAATTATAATCTTCGGTCGACTTTTTCTCAAACATTTTTTGTTTAATTTTGCGGTCTGCGGATTTCTTCAATATTTAATCAATATCATTCAAAACTTAGATAATAATTATTGTCACGAATTTTCTCCAAGAATCAGGTAAACATTAGTATAATAAGATCATCATAGTTTTGAGCATGCATATTTTGAAAAACCTGTATTTTTTTTATATAAATACAAATGTAACTTTGTGTTATGTTTATGGATCCCTTTTTCCTAAAAAGTGGCAAATCGACAACTTATTAATTATATCCATGCAAAAGTTTCATAAAAATCGATCGATTATATTTGGCTACAGGTGCGTCTGCATGTTAGAAATTGTTAGAAACTGACACAAAATGTACAATTTTCACTATAAGTCAATGTATTTCAAATTCGTTAAAACTGCATTTGGTAAAAGTGTGTAAACTGCACCTTGATCTGCATTTCAAAAATCACGTTTTCAAATCTACTTTTTTCAACGGCTGCATTGTAAAATCGTAAAATGAGATGTAATTGTGAAAGTTTTACAATCACATAAAAAAATTATAGCACGCAGATGATTTTTTATTAAGTTTTTTTTTAATTCGATTATAGTGTATTTCGTCAATTTTTAATAAATGTCTTCCAAACTTACAGAATCTTTTTACTATGGTGGATTCTATATACCAAACAAGTTTGATTAAGTTATCTCGTAAATTGACTAAAATATTCCACGTGTAGTGTTTAAAATCACTTGTGTTACAAATAATGATTCCTGGTAGCGATTTTTTGTCTTTTTTACATTTCGCCCTTCATCGCAGATTTTGCCTCTTAGACGGATATTTAGAATATTTAGCTACTTTTTTTGTACTTGGCGGTCAGGTAATTTTCGATAAACTGAAGTTAAAGTTAATTTTTATTATTTTGTGGATAATTTAACCATTTTGTTAAAAAGTCATTATTTTTGGCTAAAAATTCAATTGTGTTGTTGAAAATTGGTCTTCTTGTTTTAAAAATGCATCTACCATGGTAAAATTGGCATCTTTTTAAATAAAAATCACAAATGTTTGGTTGCAAATTAATCTGTCTAGGTGGAGGATTCAACTATTTTGTTGAAAATTCCACTTAAGAATTAATATATTCGAGTTAAACTCAAATGTTTTGCAGGAAAATCGTATTTTTTGCTTAAAAATTTAATATTTTGTATGAGATTATCTTTCTTCATTAACTGAAAAAATTTCCTGGTTGCATATTCAACTCTTTTGGTGAAAATTCCTCTTTTTAATTTGAATGTTAGTCTGTTTTGGTTTAGTTTTTTTTGGTTTAATTCAACTGATTTGGATTGAAAATTAAAATATTGTTTGGTGGAAATATCGACTATTACATTTATTGTTAAGAATGCATTTTTCTTATTGATTATTCATCACTTTGGTTAAAAATTTGACTATTTTGTTAAAATTCAAAATTATACAAATCTTTATGAATTTTTCGTTCGATTCGAGAAATAGGAAATAAAGGTCGGAAGGTAAAAATGGTTCGGAATAAGAAGAGTTAGTAGTACACAATATCAGCATTGGGACGGGATAAAATTTGGTCGTTATGCGTCGGCTGTTCTCGTACTTCGGTTATATGATTTGCCATACAAGCTTCAATAGGTTATGATTTTCATAAGGAAATACCTTCACTGAGGAGCTTGGTACGTGGAAAAGGAAAAGGGCGGGCCAAGAAATGAGGGTGAACACTGAACAGAGTGTGCCACCCGTTCTGTTTTGTGATATTGCTATCCTTACAAATATTTCCCAAACTCACTCTCTGCTCTCTTGCTTTGATCTAATTTTTTGTATTACCTTCTTTTTTCTTATTTAGCTTTTTACAGAACTTTGGCTTCAAAGAGCATATTTTCTTTGACAAAAAATAACCATGGGAGCTTTAGAAGTAAAGTACGTGGTTTAATATAAATCCGATGGGTCACTCCAGAATAGATCGTCTCGACGTGGTTGCGCCGTAATTTAAAAAAAAATGATAGAGACATATATAATGTTCTTGGATGTTCGTAGAGTCGAATTTCACCATTTATTACTGCTAATATTCATCTCCCTTTCTTAAGATACTTTTTAAATGTTGATGTGCACTACGAAAATGATATGCAGGGGAGAGTTGCGATCAGTGGGCCGCTCACGGTGATCCTCTAAGGTCTTTAGGTTTGTCTTGACTGACGAACAATTATGAGTAGGCTATTCTATTGTTTTTGACCCGTAGAATCCGAAAATGAAGATCCCAAAATCGTATCTGCTCCCCTTTCGAAGATATAGTCGTAAAATGTGATTTTTTTTATTAAAAATGATGCATTAAAATGGGAAAATATTATTATTACAATTGTATAATTAAGTGTTTTATAAATGAAACGAGAAGAATTTTACAACAGCATTTTTCAGTCTTTGTGGGTAAGAGGAATCACTGATCATATTTATTTTTCTCCCAAAATCGTAAAAATTCTCTGTGTGTCGATTCTCCAGCCTGTTTCTGACCATAGTCCTAAACCTTATGAATGTTCGAAAAATGTTAAACAATCTTTAAGATGCTCAAATAAAACATGTAGTTTCAATGTGATCGAGATATCGGTTGCCCTTACTGCCTTTGCTAGTTCTTAAAGCACATTGTCTAGGTGATTAATATTATCAATTTGTCTTGCAGAAAAGCAGAAGTCAACTATTTTGTTCATCGCCTTAAATTCACTTACGTAAGGTATCAAAAAAACTGATCTGCATCTTTACAAATATTAGGATCCAGGAATTGATCGGGTTCTTTCATAAATTTTCTGCATGCATTTACTTCAAATATTTCACCATGATAATTTTTGGATACTACTTTCAGTGTAGTGCTCTTTCTCGTCCAAGTAACGGTACTAGACCGTCCCAAAATAGGTGATTGACAAAACCTTATAGAATATGTACCTCGGGTATAATGCATTTTTCTAGTACACATATAGTGGCTCATTCATTCTACTGTGACAATCTTTTGAGAATTTAATTTTACGACCTAAAGAAACACGCTTCTGATTATCTTCTTTCAAATTTCCATATGTTTTCAATTCATAATGTTTGTCTCTATCAGTATTATAAATTACTTCTTTATTGTCACTCATGTCTGATAAACTAAAAAAAACAATAATGACACGGAAATGTCGCTGTCGCTGTTTGTTGACCATTTACCTTTAATAAAACTTTGAAATCTGACGTAAATTTAAATAAAATATTATTAATTTTTATCACATCAAAGAGAATTTTAATATTTGCATATGATTCTTTTATCTCTGGCCCAATACATACTATTACTAATTTTTTTACACTAGTCCAATTATTATGTGCATTTTTTCGGCATTTTTTACTGCAGTTTTTATAAGGGACGCTTATTGATGATGCCTATGAATGATTCCATTTACAGTCGAAGCATAATCTAAATTCTAAACTGTAGTTCTAGGTCTGTACAGTCAGTCTTTAAAGTGTCACAGAATACAGTCATTGTAGAAATGTCAGTGTCATAAAATTACATAGTCAGATTTTGAACAGCATTAAGACAACTCATAACAACCAGAAATTATTATTAATAATGCATTAAGAATTTAAAACAAGTATTTCAACTAGTGGATTGGTATTTTGCTAATTATAATAAACCCCCCTGATAGAAATTGCAGTAAAAAATGCGAAGAACTGCACAATCTATGTATGATGAAAATTTATTTATATAAACAATTATTTTTTATGGATTAAAAATGATTAAGTATTCATTTTTGATCTATAATAAGCGTCCCTAATAGAAATTTGAGTGCAAAATGCCAAAAAATAAACACTTCATGGGTGATGGAAATTTATTTATTTGAACAATTATTTATTTATTGATTAAAAAGGATTAAATAATTATTTGCAATCTATAATAAGCATCCCTTATAGAAACATCAGTAAAAAATGCCGAAAAATTGCACATACGATGGGTGATGGAAATTTATTTATTTAAACAATAATTTATTTATTAATTAAAAGTGATTGATTATTATTAATTTGATAATTAAATAATTAATTTATCACTATTATTTGACTTAAAAACATATATGTTGACAAAATGGTTGTAGTTTTGTTCCGCGGTGCGATTTAGTTACCGAACTGAAGGTCATTATTCGTGACCTATTGGGGGTACGAACATCTTTTTTTTCAATTACGTAGAATTTAGTCCTCTTGTATTCATTCTCTGGGAACTTTTTCGTTGTGACAACCCCGAAACGAGCTATTTACAAAAAACTAAACTCTGGGCTTTTTTTATTCAGGTCGAAATGGGTCACCTTCGGCAGGTGCTAACTCGCGATCTATTGTAGTTAGGACAATGTTTTTTCTTAATGACAGGTATTTATGGCTACTTTAATTCATCTGTTGAACATTTTTAGATCTGACGATCAGGATCCGAACTAAAGAGAAACCAAAAAAAAAACATGTGATTTTTTGCAAAAAATTGAAAAAAAATCGGGGTTCTTTGAAACGCCGCAACTCCTAGACTATTGGTAGTAGAACAACTTCTTTTTTTAGTTTTACGTAGAATTTCACCTACTTTAATTTTTGTAAGAACACTTTTATCCCTAAAATGCACAGGAAAGCACCAATCCACAGCCATGTGATATTTTGCACCTTTTACCCAAAAAATGTCCGTGTTCCGGGACAAAATTCTGTTCACAGAACCTGACCCTTTATTATGCATCCCCAAATAAAGTACTTAAAAGAACAAAATCGATCTATTATGTCTAGACGACTTTAGAAATAAGAACAATTTATTTGTTCATAAAAACGTTAAATTTGCACAGAAAAAGCTACAGTTATATTTTTTGCATGTAAAATTTTGCGCTGTTAAAGCTTACATGCTATTTAGCGAAAATTTATACTATGTCGGAATGAAACCTTTCGGCTGCTACGTCCTCAACGATGGGAAACCGGCTAAGTATGAGTGAATTCGAGGTATAAATTAGGGCACCAGATTTAAAACAACTTTTCGCTTACTTAATTATTATATCAAAATGATAAGACTTATCGCGGATGAATTGAAACGTATTTCTCGTGAATGGAAATAAAGAACTTGACACAACCATCGTTTGTTTTCGAACAAAACGAAAAATAGGAATCGAATTAATTTTGAGGTTGAAGCATTAACAAGATTTCTGATGTGATTAATAAGTTGCATCTTTAATTTATTTCAACATAAAATTAAGTTTGAATATAATTAATTGAAAAATAATCCTGAAGTAGAAATATATTTTAAATCTTAATTTAAAAAATGATTTCATGCATAAAATGTCACAACGGAAATTCCTACCTCACAATAACTTGTGAACTATGGTTCAGATCATAGTGAATACGGCGACTTTTCGACTGGTGTCAAGTACTTTATTCTCAGTCACGTAAAATATATTTTTATTCGTCCGCGAAAAGAGCAATTATTATTTTTTTAAATGTAATAAGGGCAATGTTTTTTAAAATCTGGTGTCCTGATTTCAAGACCAATTTCATTCATACCTTCATGTTCTTCGCACTGCTGTCAATTACATAGCATACGACGCTTTTTCACTGAAAAATTATTCCGAGACAGTTAAAAAACAGTAAATTATCTCAGTTTCGTTTAAAGTTTATTCGATAAGGTTAATTTTTGTGGCAGCGAATCTTTGAACTGAAATCGATGTAAACTTTATCTTCTGTGTTTTCTGCGTGTATAATGAACGGTACAATATCCTGTTTATCAGATTTGCATCATGTATTCAAGAGTACAACCTTTAGATTGACGTAAGTTATTGCCATGAATTACGTAAAATTTAGGCATAATTACACCTGTTTTTTTGAATCAAACACTCTAACGTATCCCACATTTTAAATTATATACCCTCAAAAATATTTTGTGTGGAAAAAACAAAAATGTGTATTAATTTAATTTTAAAGCAGATTAATTATCAGGGGTAAGCATTTTAAAATATATAAAAGTGCATTTGATTTTAGGATATTGCCCTTGGAAAAAAGTTACTCGGCATTTTTGTTTGATAAACTTATTTTTAGAAATCGTTCAAGACTTGAGGAAAAAAGGAATGACGTTTGAATAAGTATGTACGATTTTTGTTAAATTGTGAGATAAATTATTTTCCGTAAGCTTTTTTTCTGCAACGTGAGATATTCAAAATACATAGATTGACCCCGTATTTTTTTCGATAAACTTATTTGAAAGCGTCCACATATTACGTGACGCTATTTTTGGTAATTTTTGAATCACCCCTCCTATGCGACACTTTGTGATGTTAGGGTAGACTCCCCCTCCCCTTCAGGGCGTCACGTAATTTGAGGACGCTCCCTTTTTAGAAATCCCTCAAGGCTTTAGAAAGAAAGAATTGACGTTTAAAGCATGTACAATCACTTTTTTGAAAAAAGAAAAATGATGGGATAATTTTTTTTTCCTTAACATACAATTCTACGAGGTGAGATTTTTAAAATACCTAAGATTACGATTAATAGAAAGTTTAAGTTGTAAAATATTATTATAGTCGAAAGCACCATTTTTATTCTTGGCCTCCCCTCAAGCTTTAGAAAAGAAAGAATTGTCTTTAACCCTTTGCGGCGCACATTTTTCTATCAAACAAATTTTACTGTTATATTCACCTTAGTGGGTTTTCGGTGTCGCTGATCATGAATCTAAAGCACGAAGGAATAATAAGGAGACCGAACTGTCACGGGAAACTTTTTCGAATCTGCTAGGAGCAATGGCACCGTAAGTGCCAGGCCTGTAAATCGTAATCACTCTTGTGTGAGTGCGCAAGCGCAACGTGTCCTCTTGTCACGCACAGAAAAAAAGCGAGTGAGACAACTTTTGAAAATAAACAGAATAAAGTATGTTTAACAGGTTATGAGTTTGTTTTCTTTTTGCAACCGGCAATTTTTTTCGCGCTGTGAAAAAAAATCATAATTAAAAAAGAGTTACTCATACTCAGTCATAAAAAGAGATTTTTAAGATTGCGAAAGGAGTTCATCATAGAAGTGGTAAGTATAGAATTATTTACGGAGTTTGTATTTTGACCTCTGAAATAAGAAAGAGATTGCATACCATGATCAATATTCAAGTATCTTACGATTACGCTCCGTAAAATATATAAACTTTACGTTAATTTCATACCTTCTTCGTCGCGTTTTAGTTTCAAAATGTACTTACTTAGGTTTTTTCTTTCCAAAAATGGTTCACACTTCTTTCACAAATATTAAAAATATTATTTATGGATTTATTTCATATAATTCGTATGATGATCAACAAAAGATCTTAACCTCTCTCACTAAAATACTCTATTCTCAGAAGCTTTCTCACTCGCACTTTCACGTACGTGTAAAGAGCACACGCAAGGACACGGTGCGCTTGCGCACTCATTGAGAGTGAATACTACTTACAGGCCTGGCACTTACGGTGCCGTTGTTCCTGACAAATCGCATGTACGGAGATCGGTCTCCTTATTATTCCTTCGTGATCTAAAGTTAGATTTCCAAAATTCAAAATGGCGGATCCAATATGGCGGACAAGATTTTTAAAAAGTTGTTAGATTTTTACAAGAATTTTCACTCGGGGGTTTTCGAGGTCACTGATCAAGTTTCATGAACAGTTCGCAATTTTTTGAAAACTCATCCGCCATATTGGATCCGCCATTTTGAATTTTGCCAATCTGGCTCCGGATTCGTAATCAGCGACCCCGAAAACCCTGGGGTACCAAGTTTCATTCCAATTTATTCAATACGTCGTTCAAAACCGAATTTTATGCAATACGTTCATCATTATATTTTTTTAATTCTACAATGCTTCAAACACGATAACAAAAGGAAATTGTTTTCATTACTTCAAAAACATGGAATCTAGAGAAAAAAGTTGTGAATAAAAAAGGTGGTAATCTGGGTTACCACTGCGCCGCAAAGGGTTAGGCATGACAGATTATTTTTGTATTAAACAATACAAATTATGGAGTAACTTTTTGCAGCAATTATTAAATGTAGAATATCTAACCTTCAGATTATGCTAAGATTTGCGAATTGTTTTAAGATCAATGAAATTAGTTATTTGGTTAAAAAAGAAGATATTGTTCAACTTTTTTTATATATTATTATTTTCATATCACTATTTGAGGGCAGGTCAACAGTAATTTTTTATAATATAAAAGAACAAATGGGGGATACATTTTTGTCAAAAAGGTATAATTTTATCGTGATACATTAGAATATGGTAATACTTTACAGGTTACATTTTCTAAAAATCGTAAATATAGTTCTTTTAAAAATCTCACCTCCTAGAATTGTAGCATATGAAAATAAAATGATCCAACCATTTTTATTGTGCAAAAAATTCGTGATGCTTTAAACGTCAATCCATCTTTTTCAAGCCTTGAGCGAGTGCTAAAAATAAGATTATCGAAAAAATTTAAAAATACGGGGAAACTATTTTCCAAGAGTTATAATCTAAAGAGCTTTCGAATTTCTTAAAATCAGATGTACTGTGATTCAATAAGTGTCCCAAATTTTATATCTTTTCAAAATAAGTTAGAATTTTGATTAAAAAAAAACGCAAAACGCGTCTGCATTTATTTGCTAAAAGTAAACATTTAAAGGGGTCGCCGAGTCAAAACAATATATTTAGGTTTTTTATTGTCACCTTAGTAAAAACTGCATCAGAAAATGCTGCTAACTTAGGCGAATATGTAAAAATATCTTAATTCAAAACCAAAATGATATTATCATGAACTGAATACAAATTTCATATGGTAAAAGTATATTTTAATTCAAGTGGAAATTGCAATACAAAGAGAAAATACAAATCACTGCTTGGAAATGCTAAATTCAGAGGTTTTCTCCGTCATTTTTTTCACAAAATAATGACGTAGAAATATTAAGTAGAAAATCTCAAAATTTGACATTTCAAGGCTTGTATTTACTTTTTATATAAAAATTTACACTTGAATTAAAATGATTTTTTAGCAAATCAACGTCTAATTTCGTAAATAATAATATAATTTTCGATTAATGAAGTTATTTTACATATTCGCCTAATTTAAGAGAATTTTGTGATGTAGATACATGCCATTCTTGGAGTGCTCACCAACATTTAAAAAAGATTTATAGAATGGAAAATGAATCTTAGCACTAATTAATAGCGCAATTCTTCTCTACGAGCATCCAAGAACATTATGTGTCATTATCAATATTTTTATTAAATTAGCTTCGCAATTGCGTCCGGACGATCTACTCTGGGATGACCTTGATAATTCACATATAGAGTCAAATGCATAAAACAATATTGTGGAAGTAAGTTATTCAAACTAATGGAAATTTACATAAGTTTTATGTAAAACAAAACCAGAGAAGCAAGTTTTAATTAATTTTGTAATTAATGAATGCAATCTAGGATATCCCTGCTATGTCAAAATTTATAGACTTCATTGGTCAAAAGGCGTTAAATATGAATAATTCGGGTTTGCTGATGTTGGGAAGAAATTGAATTTTTATGATTTATAAACATTTTCTGTATTATTTTTTATTTTTTTATTTTAGCAAAATACTGTCTTATATGTTTATATTTTTTTTTCTTATTCTTCATGATTCACTGTAACTTTCGATAGAATGAACATATTTGGCATATACATTTTTTTAAATGCAGTTAATGATAGTCAAAGTGACGTAGGCATATTAAAATGTACTAATAATAATTTCGGACATGTGGGGTAAATTCGGGCACCCCTAAATTCCATAAATTGATAGGATAAATTACTCAAAACTGTTCCAAGCAACTGGAATCAGTTCAAGCCCTAACTGGTTCTAGATTCTGGTTAAAACCACGCACCTTAAGTAATTTGAACTATCAGTTTAAGAATGTCTGAATTTACCCTGCACCTCAAAAATTACCCCCCTGACGGTGCTGAATATATTGTTCAATTATTGAGTAATTTGCACAAAACATTTCAGAATCAATGAAAAATCAATTAAAAATAAGTTTCCGGGTGAAATTTAGACATAAATGAGCCGCTGATAATAAAAAGTCGAAATATCTCGTAGGTGAGTAAAATACAGCAGAATTCCCAACAAAAAATTTAATATTTGATATTCTAGTACTAAAATATTTTTATTCTAAATAAAAAAAGATAAATTAAAAAAAAACATTAATATCCAAAAGAGACAAAAAAACTGGCTCTCCATCAAAGTAGTTCAACTTTTAACCAAGTAATAGTTTGTTAACAAAAAAAGATGAATTCTCATAAAAAAATGTAATAGTTGATATTTTAACTAAAAGAAGATTTTAATTTTAAACCAAAAACAGTAGAATTTTTAAAAAAGACGAATTTTTAACCTGGTGATCCGTTCTAATCCAGAGTAATCATAGTATTCCGGAGTAATCTATCTTGTAATGCAGAGTAATCCACCCATAATCCAAAAAAGAAGGTCCGTCGACTTAGCGCCGCCACCAAGGAAAAATGAAAAAATAAAAAATACGATATTTAAACAAAATTTAAATAACCGCGCTCTTGCAAACCTCCGCAGCGATGAAAAAATTTGTTCTTACTTACCACAAGGTTTTAAATGTTGCGACCTGTGCTCTTGCTCTATAAAATGTAAAAATCTAGAAACACAAACTGACGATATGAAAGCAGGGACTGAATGTGCGACTGAAGATTAGTTGTTCATCTGATAGTTACAAATAAATATAAATAAGGGTTTATATTTAAGCATAAATGTATATTTTGTATTAATAAATAGTTATTATTATAGGGTAGGGTGGGGCGAGATGAGCATAGAGGGGGGCAAGATGAGCCACTCAATTTTCTCGCAATGTATCATTTCTTTTGTAACTGCTCTTTGTATTAATATCAGGAAGAACGTTATCAAACTTCTTTTTAAAAAATTTTCGCTTAATGTTGAATAAATTTGGAAAAAACGAAAGTAACAATTTTAAGACCTGTATTCTGCTACTTTGCATTTGTTTAGAAAGTTCAAGAATCAGACAAAATTACATATTAGATGTTTTTCCAGTAGTTATTTAGATAGCTTATTCAATAAACCTTAAGTTTTTAACCGATCTTTATATAATTGTTACACAAAAATAGGTGAAATTTTCATTTAATTGCAAGTGTCATATGGGGCGGAACGAGCCACTGTTCTGGGACGGTATGAGCCACCACTTCCTGTGCTTTAACCTAACCTTTTAGTGTGGCAGTCAGTGGGATAAGATGCAATGTTTTATTGTATCAGATTGTGCAGTGTATTAATTATGGTGCAAACGTATAAAAAACTAATATTGTCGAAAAAAATGGTCAGAAAAAGTTTGACAGATGCACTGTTATAGGTCGGTATTAAAAAATAATATGAGTTGCTGGCAACCAGAAGACAGCACTGTTTTTCTGGTATATTTCTTAAGTAACTTTGTTTGAAAACTCGTAAAATGCTATAAAAATGAGAAAAACATTGTTATGGTTGAAAAATACGTTAACACTATTTTAAAAACGGCTTAAAAGCCCAGTATTATGCGAAATTTAGCGTCGTGTAGTAGACCAGTCTAAAATTTGGTATAGTTTTCTTACTTTAGAATTATTATTATTATTTTTGATGTGTCTTATACATGGTTTAAGGTTGCCTTTACACTTTTAGAAGATTTTTGTTCACGAGGGGTAGGTATGTATGACTTAGAAGTAGTTTTTTAGGACACGTAATATACGTCATCGGAGAGCAATAAAAAAAGTTTTTGGAGAGAAAAAAATTTTTTAAAATCTCCCCTAATCGTTCCTTTCATAATAATAATTTTTAGTGAGTTTTCATAGGTGGCGGTGCTGAGTGGACGTCGTGCTAGCGCCGCCGCCACCCTTATCTCGAAAGTTTCAAGAGCAACAAAATTTTTCTTTGAGCATAAGGTTTGCACAAAAAAAATGCAAAAAATATGGCTTTTTCCATTTTTCATTTGGCAAATTTCCTACAAAATTATAACATTTTCAACCAAAGATTTGCTTAAGGTTATATAAATATATAAATACACACACACACACACACACATATATATATATATATATAT
>CAKNWW010263607.1:0-11233 GCA_932074435.1 Andricus kollari | reverse complement strand
TATTTTTGTATTTTAAAAACATCTGTTTCCTAGAACGGGAAATTTTGAAAAGAATTTAAATTCTGGATTGGAGCCGGGAATTTCTTAAAAGAAATTTAATTCTGAGTTAAAACGGGATATTTTCGAAAAGTACTAAAATTTAAGTTTTTGGAAAATTCAAATTAAAACGCTTTAAAATATGTAACCATTGAAATCTTATTAAAATTATAAGCTTAAAATTTTGAATTTTGAATTGAAAAAAATGTTCCTGCGCTTCAAATTCTCGAAATCATCAAAATAACCATTTAATTAATAGAAAATGTCTGAAATATTGCTATGAAACTGAAACTACAAGATAATAATGACTCAACTATGACAATTTTTCTTTAAAAATAATAAATTTAACGTAAATTTTAGTCAAAAAACGATAAAAAAATTAAGATATAGTCAACATTTCAACTCACACCGAAAACACCAAAGACTTCTTGCCCGACGTTATCAGCTGTGGGGTTTCAAGTTGACAAGTTGTGTAAAAATATATATTACACACGCTTGTGCTCTAAAATCATCGGTAAAATTAAGATAAGAATAAAATAAAATTATGAGGTTATGTTGAAGAAAACTGAATTTCTGATACTTACAATCCTGTATATTTATAAGTTAAATAGTATGGCACGTAAACTAAAGCAGGACAATTTCCGGAATAGTATAATGCCATTTTTAGAGTTATAGATACTATACTTTATCTATTAATTATATCAAAAACGCAACACGTTACTTCGATCTTCTAAATTTCCTGGAACTTGCATTACATAATCCCACTTCATTTGACAGCAAGGCTATTTTCCTAAAATTGCAACTAGGTGGCGTTGCAATACTTGAACCGGTCTGGCTCGGGCCTGGGCCATGGAATTATCCCGATCTGGCCCCGAAGATACCAAGCCGATCAGGGCCAGATAGGTAATCGGGAAAATATATGGCGATTTCTGCACGGGAACTATCACAGGGAAATCGCATTTATAAAATTAAGGCTAAACGGATGAATCTTTTTTGCAGCTTTTTGCAAAAATAATCTAAAGTCTACAAAGATTTGTGGCACAATTGTTTTTTCAGAGAAACTCTATTTTTATGTAAACCAATAATTTTGATTATTACATCAAAAATATAAATTTTTTCTAAAAAAAGCTTTGAACTGCAAATCAATTTAGATTATGTATTCAAAAGCTAGAAAAAAAGATTAATCTATTTGGCCTTATTTTTACAAATGCGATTTCCCCATACTTTGCATACCCCTTGAGGGACCTGATTCTGGCCTCTGTTATAAAAGCCAGATGTTGCGTTCTTACTACCCAGGTGAAAAAATCTACGTCAAGTTCCATATAAAACGTTAAACATAATTTTCAATTTACCACCCGAATTTCAGGTAGAATTCCACGCATAAACCCATGTGGAATTCCTCAATCTTCTCGGAGTCCGACGTGGTTATCCACGTGGATTTCGACGTGAAGTTTTTCTCCTGGGTATGGTTGAAGTGTGGGTTGATCTAGAAAAGAAATATTTGTTTAAAAATAAAATGGTCGACCCTTCTGCTTCACATGATATGAAGATTAAGAATTATCTTCTTTTATCACCCTCTTTTTTGCACATGTTCAGATCACATGTTTGGTCTTCTCAATTTTAGGGATATTGCTGGAAACGAGAGGCATGGGTACATGACGAGGGTCTACTACAAATATGCGTAAATATTCTTTCTATATTGTATCACTTTTTTATTGCAAAAATGGTGGATAACGCGATTTAAATTAATTTCAGAACTGACAGAAACTATTCTTTAAGTTAGGGGAAATATACATACAGGGAGTCAGAAAACTCTAAACTCGTATAAATGTTTACTTTAAAATTAAACTGAAAAGTTTGACTTGCAGAAATAAATTCTCCATGGGGTGGTTAAAACAGTGAAGAAAAAAAAGTTTATTTTCTTGAGTCTCCCCTGTGCACATGAAACAACTGTCGAACCTTTCCTCTAATTGAGAAATCAATTGCGAAGGAATGAACAACAACGATAACAAGCAATTTAAGTTTTTAAAAATTGCAATTCTTCTAAACAGTGAAATTTGCAACGCTTTAAATGTTTTGATATCAAACATCTTAAGCTGTATTTACATGGGCGACTGTCAAGTGAATAATTCTTTCGAACGAACTTACCCATGAATAAATTTTCGAATAAATTTTCTATATCCGACAGATGTTCAACTTTGTTTTATTTATGTCTGTCTGGTATTTAAATCTTAAAAATTTTAAACTTAAATATTAAACGTTTATTAATTTCAAAACTCAAAATTTGGAAGTTTCTCAAACGTTCTCAAACTTATACAATATCCTGTGAATTAGAAATCTTGTAAAATATTTTCAAATCAAATCTAAAGCAATCTAAAACGCTTTCAAATTTAAATGAGAAAACATCGTTCATTGGAATAATTTCAAATAAAATGCAGGATGATCGATTGATCGCTATGAAATTTTCAGAAACTTTTTTTAAAATGACATGAATTTTACATATTTTTTCAAGTTTATATTTTAAGGCATTCTAAACCAAAACTTCTATTTCGTTTTATTTTGAATCAGTGAAGAGCGTGTTACTAAATGTTATTATTTCGTAAATTTTACTGAACACCTAGTAACTTTTCATTGTTTAATCAGTGGAACTCTTTGCTTAACTGATACAGTGAAATGTCTTTCACTAATTCAGACTTAGAAATTAAATACGTTAAAAGTTTTTTAATTTGGGAATCCTTCAAAATAACATTGAATTCAACTTACATGGATAGGGACTGTATTTAAAAATTATTCATTATTGATTCCTTGTTTGGAAATACAGTCCGCGAATTTTTAGGATATTTTGTTTAAAAAATACTGTATTGAAAACTAATTATAATCAGAAAAGAAACCTGACCAATTTTCCTAAATTTGTTTTACATCATTAATTTTATTGAATATTTAGATTTCTTTAGATTTAATTTAACTCAATGTGAGTGTGTAGATATACTACAAGCATCGTTCTACTAATAAAAACTGATTCTTATTCACGAATTATTTCCACTTGAATATTTCCTAGTGTGGCTGCAGCTTTGGTATTCGACATTTCGCGTGCATCCACGTTTCAATCAGTAAAAAAGTGGCTAAGTGACCTTAGGGAAAAAATTACACTGCCAGATGGTTCGAACATTCCTATAGTTCTGCTGGCTAATAAGTGCGATATTCAACAAGTTGCTATACCGAACGAACAAATCGTTAGGTTCTGTAAAGAAAATGAGATTGGATCTTGGTACGTGACATCAGCAAAGGAAAACATGAATATTGGTAATTAAAAAAATGATTCAAGTGTAAATTTTAGGGTGCACCTGAAATAATATTTCTGATCATTGCGAGAAATATTCAAATAATTTTATTCACAATTTTAGATGAAGCAATGCATTATTTAGTAGAAAACGTCCTACGAGCGAAGATCCAGGACGAAATTCGAGAGTCCATAAAATTGAAAGATTCGCCTGAGAGTCAAAAGAAGAACATATGCTGCTCGAATTAAAAATCATAATCTCTTTGCTAAAGTTTTCGGCTAAATGTGAATCGTTTACCTCGCAGACGTGATATTTATTATATAAGTTAATGTTTAATCATCGGTAATAGATTTAATAATATCCACTCTTTAAAAGAGGCTAATTATTTCCATGCGGTCGTTCCTATTGTACAAACTTGTTAAGACGTTTTTTGTTCACCAGCAAACACGCTCGTCATGACTGAATTATTTTCTCATATCACTTATAATCAAATGAAAATATTTTATAATGTTTAAGAAAGGAGTATTTTAAAAACATGAAATCACTCAAATATGTTTTGTACAAAAATCTTAAAATATCTTTATTTTATATTTTACATCACATGCACATCATGCCGTGTGTGAAACGACGTATCTTGGTCCGTTAGTCACAAATCGTTATAAATCGTAATAATTATCTAAAGAGTTTAATATTTACTTTGTAATCACGTTTTCGTAATTAAAAGGATTAAAAGTCTTTGAGTCTCACGCAATATTTATCGGCTGCAATATCTATGGTAATAATGGACAATATTCTACAATATCTCGAGGGATTGTAGTTTTAGTTAGGAATTCTATTTTAAATAATTTGAATACTTTTAATCTATGGCAACGAGGAAGCAATAAATATCTTAATCTAAGCGCTGAATTGTATTTGCTACAAAATATTGTCGTGGTGATCCAAAAAATTACTTCTTTATATTAAATTTCCCTAAATACGATGTCAAATAAAGTCCCACTAAAGTAGCAAGTTTTCTTAAAATATAGTAAAAGACTTTTTAAAAAATAAGGACAAAAGTATTAGAATAGGTTCTTTTTATTGTCACTTCAGTTCTATTTTAGCAGAACTTTTTTTAAACATGACTCCCATGTGCTCTTGCAAAAATTTTGAAAAAAATATACTTGAACTTTTGTAGTACATTTGTCCCTTAGTCTTTTAAAAAATTGTTGGAAAATTTGGTAATCTAATACTGTTTTATTTCATACTCGGAACTTTAGTGGAACTTTATTTGGGATCTTAGTGTGGGATTCCATTGACACTTTTTTTCGCTCGGCTTTGTAAACTACAAATGTTTATTGGTTCAAGCTCTTAAAAGATCATCGATCACCTTGTTTGAAAACTGAGGTAGGGAATAAAATTATTCTAATTTTAATTTGTTGGAACACCCTAGAGTTTAAATTAAAAATCTAAATTATTATCGTTGGTCCGCACTTTGAGTATCTTTTGGGCGTTCTTGGCTCTTGATTGAAACTATTGATAGTTCATCGTCTTGTGAATTCTTCACGGCATTCATGGCAATTGAAACCGTCGACACCATAGTTTTACTGAATTCCTTCGAGTAGTCTGCAAACAGAAGATAACATTGCAGGTTATATCTACAACGTAGAATTGTTAAAAGCTGGGACTTAGCGTATTTATACAATGAGTTAATCAGACACGGTCGTCGATCGAAGCTAAATCTGTGGTGAAAGGGAAACTTAAAACATTATTTTAAAAACTATGAAAACAGTGGGATAAGAATAAATTGTTATTGTAATTAACAATACTTACATGAAATCAATCTTTTGAAAGATTTTTAAATTTCCAAAAGAAATATTCGGAAGGATTATGTAAATGTAATAAATAAAGTAATAAATTGCGAAAGCGATATAAGTTTATGAAGAAATAAGTGTATTAATTGGTAGAAGATTGTTAAATTGGGTTCCGATTCGACGATCGCAAAATAAATTAAGCGTCCCAGCAGGATGCCTTTATAAGCTCACCATTAGAACCAGAATTGCTGTAAGTGTTAGTCAGTATTGTGTAGAGAAGAGAAAAATTCATTAAAGAAGGAAATACAAAATAAAGTTGCACTTAGATTCTACGTTAATGAAGCCGATTTAGAAATCAAGAGTGTTAATTGGCTGACCATGTTTTTGAGCGATTTCGCTGTATTTAAGAGTCAATTAGTACCTAGCTCATTCGCCACTCTAACATACTACCCGCTCGCTCTGCGTTAGGGGACAATCGAGTGTACGAGTTTAGCTCGCATCGGCTACTCCTGAAAAAATAGGTTTAGAAAATAACAGAATTTTCAACAAAACAGTGCGAGAGATGTTTCAATAAAATTTTCTGGCAGGTTCACGTTTCACATCTTTTCTCTTCCACTATGTTACTCAATGAAAAAAGACGTAGTTTAGAAAACCGCTATTCAAAGTTCGCCCGTGAAAACTTATAAAAGGTTTTATTTCTTCAGATTTATTAATATTGATTAGACTATCAGCTTAATATTATTTTACCTAGCTAGAACTTCTAGAAATTTTTAATCCTAATAAATAATGTTAACTTCATTTAAAGAAAAAAAAAAATATATTTATCAGGGATGGACGAATTATAATGGAATACACTATCAAATAAAGATTATTTCTTCTATTTTCAAAAGCTATTTATCTAAAGATGCTTCAATGAATTAATAAACTTAAACCAAATTAAAAACAATCATTTCTTTTTAATAGTTTTCTGAACGCAATTCCTGGTATTGACCATTTTCCTGCGAATAAAGATAATACGGATTTTCTTTAAATTCAGTTTTTTCATTGAGTGGGTATTATAGGAACGAAAGGCGACTGGACGAATCGCGATACGTAAAATAAATAATTTTTAAAAAGTTTTAAAAAACAAGCTTTCATTAAAATATATGAAAAAGGAACAAAATACTTCCCTTTGAAAAGGGTGCTTGCAATAATAATAATAATAATAATAATAATAATTGCATGTTGCATTGGGCTAACTCCCCCTTGCAACGAATCATGCGGTTACGTCACCAGTATCTAAAAAAGTATCTAGGGAAAGTATCTTGCGTACATTTCCCAGTCTTGCTTATCTTCTAGGACAAAAGATGCAAGAGTGAATGACGTACACGTTCCGGTTGCGTCGGGATTAGTGGCTTTAAAGAACCTGGATCGTAGCTTCCGGAGCCTACAAGTTCTTAAATAATTTATAGTAAATAAATAAAACAATAAAAATAAATACATAATAAATTTAAGTACACTGCGTCCTAAAGTTAAGCATGGTTTCGGGCAATGCTTTGAGCATATCTCCGAGAAATCCAAACGTAAACAGTCAGTGGCGTTTGAACCATTTCCTAATATTATGTAATATACGCGAGTGAGTACCCGCGCACTGCTCCTTTGTCCCTACGCTGTTAGTGAGCAAGCCTCCCTAGCTCCGCACATAAACCAAATTCCGAGGCCACGCGAGGCCGACAGTTCTCGGAATAGCACAACCTGAGGGCGCTTATCGTGGTTCGATCCCTGAGCCGGTAACTCTGGAAATTTTTTGTATGTACTTTTACCGAGACTCTGGTTGTTCGGATTCCACCTTAAGCTGTAGGTCGCTCCATCATGTACTTAGCTGTAACCCAGCCCGTGGATTCTGGGGTAAAAACCAGGCTTTACCCAATATGTCAAATTAAGCATACTCCTCTTATCAAATCATTTTATTGCATTACAGAAAATGCGTCCTTGACTGATGATATATACCAGGACATCCCCGTGCAGACTATAAAAAATCCAACAAATGACTTCTACATATTGGGCTGTAACTATCTTAAGCCTGAGAGAAAAATGAACTTCATAATAATGTTACTAAAAATAAAAGCGCAGGGCGTAAATATTACAATGTTTTTCTTATATAAATGCAAAATTCAATATTCACGCCCTCACCCCTTTCAGAGGTATTTATTTTATTTTTGTCTCATATATTTTAATAAAAGCTTGTTTTTTAAAAACTTGTGTAAAATTAATTATTTCATTTTCTGGTTTTCAGTCTTTTGCAAATATTTCTTTCTAAAATGTTTCGAAATTTCGAGCAGTGAATACAGATTCTATAAACTACGTATGCATAAAAAGTTATAGTCAATTAGATATGTATAAGTGTGTCAAGTCACGATATAACCGCAGGAGGGGTGGAATGAATGGGAGGTCGACTGAAATTTGATAGAATATTGTATTGTTATTGTTAATGCGTATACATACATACCCGCATAGCAAGTCAAATAAAAGATTGTAAAACAGGAGGTATGAAACCAATTTGTTTTAAAGTTAAAACGGCCAATGGCAGAAAAAGAGGAAGAAAGGAGAAAAACGAATTAAATTTTCGAGGAAGATTGACTGTGGCCAGACCTAAGCAATTCTCGTTTATGTACATCGAAATAGGAGGAAACTTAGTTTTTTGCGTTAAAACAACCTAATCTGCGACTTCGATTTACAAGATGACAGTTCAGGAAAGGAGAAGCTAAATATGCGAAGGAGCCTTTCAAAGTAACTGCTTCCAAGTCATAGTTCAGAGACTATAAATTGTTCTTGGCAACCAGGGCATTATTAAATAACTCGTCTGGTAAGTAAAATTTTTTAATGAAAAAATAGTAATTAAATGAGCCGCACGTTTCTTATATAAATTAGGTTTCCGTTAAGGGGAACTTTATGCCGAATTCACAAAAGCAAACATTTTTCTCTCTTAAACTAAACCAGTGAAATCGTCGGTGGTTGAATCAGTATTTTGAATGATCACTGATGAACCAGTGATTTTCTGACTTTGACTGGGTGAACCAGTAAGTGACTCAAATAAAACAGCGTTACTGAATATGCCAGTGACGCCAAATGATAGATTCAACCAATGATATAGCGCTCCACGCGGTCAAGATATTAACCATCGATTTTATTACTTGATTGGATAGACTCTGAAAAATAAAAGAATATCAAGAAACGCTTATGGTAAGAAATTATTTTTTACGAAAATATTTTTAAAAATGAAGCTTCGTCCCATGTGTCTACTGTTATTGTTTGACCCTCGGTATCGGCCATATTGTCAGTTTACGTCACAACCTAAAACACTTAATATTAATTTTTAATCACGAGTGACATGCAGCCAATTAACGCACTGCTAACGTTCTGCGCAGTAGGTCAACCCGCTCAGGTTAGGATCGTCTAGGCAAATAATCGATTTTTCTTTTAAAATACATGAATTGTGTATAATAAATATAAAATATTATTTCAGTGACAAGTCACAGGGGTGCCTTCCCGCCCCCACGAGATTTTGAAAAGGGGTAGGAGTTTGACCAACATAATTTCTGTGACCAGTCACAGGGGCGCCTTTCCGCCCCCACGAGACGTTGTAAAGGGGTAGGGATTTAACCAAAATGATTTCTGTGACCGGTCACAGGGATTTCCTTTCCGTCCCCACGAGACGTTGTAAAGGGTTAGGGATTTGACTAACATTATTTCTGTGACTAGTAACAGGGGTGTTTTCCCGCCTCCACGGGTCGTTAATCGTAATTCTTGAGTCGCAAATCGACGATAAAGTGTGATATATACGTAGAATAGAAAGTTGTATTCAAAGCGTCAAAAGCCCAAAACCAAAAAAATAACTCTTAAATTACACGGCCTTACTCTAAAATGCATGACAGTCCATTTCGTATGCTTCAAAAATGCTTTTAATCGGTACCAATAGTGTTTACACTTCGCAAAAAAAAAAAACGTAATTTTTTCAAGTTTTAACATTGAAAATTATATTTGCAGGTATTTTCATGTCCATGTTCGTAATCAACACATCGAAATACACCAGTATATAAGGTTTTAAAAAATGTTGTAAACATAACATTTTTCTTTTTAAACACGTCGTTTTTTTTTAGTTTTGGCCTTGAAAATTGTTTTTTTTTTGCCAATTTTTATGGCCACATTTGTAATCAGTGAATGAAAAATACATCGCTACACGCTTTTCGGAACTTCACACCCGGGGAAAAAACTACGTACATTATATCCTGTTATATCGGAGCCGGCCCTCATAAATTGTTGTAATAGTAAAATACGGTTTAAAAAAATTATTTTGCGAAGGTTAGCATAAAAGTGGTGAATACTAAGTATCCTACCAAACCAGCTGACGGACGACAACGCGTATTACCAGATGACTACTGGTATTGAGTAACCAGTGAACCTCACTGATTAAACCAGTGAAATCTCACTGTTTGTCAGACACAGGCAAGATTACGATATCCGTGGCGAAAAAGTTTTAAAGCGGATTCCTGTAGGATTTCATTTCGAGAAATACGAATCTGAGAGTTTTAATTCGACATCGTGAATAGTTTTGTAGATATCGATTTTTTTTTACTTTTTTTAATTCTGTGACCCGTTACTGGGGTGCCCTCCCGTCATCCACAAGACGTTGGAATGTGGTAAGGGTAAGACCTGCACTATTCGACTATTCAATTTGACAGTAAAAATCGATATCTCGATAACTATTCGAGATATACATTTAAAGAATTCAGATTCGTTTTCCTCACAAAAACCATAGGAATACATATTAATAAATAAGGTAAATAAAAAAGAAAAGTTAATAATTTTAACATCAAAAATCGATATCTCGAAAACTATTCGAGGTATCGATTTGAAAATTTCACATTTGTGTTTCTCGCAAAAAATTTTATATGCATCCATATTAAAACTTTGTCGCCACGGATATCGTAATCTCCCCGTGACACACTTTTGGCTGTTTCAACCAGTGAGATTTCACTGGTTCATTTAAAGAATTACTCAACGATTTTTTTCAAACTTTTCAACTTGTTACACATATAGAAATAAAATTATGCCTAAAATATTTTGCTTAAAAAACAAAATTTCAAAGAGTTATTGCAATTTTATATTTTCTTCATATTCAATATTCTTTGTAGAGAAAGGTGAAGGGTTTTCATAATCCGTTATACCGTTTGGCTTAGTTTTTATTGAATAATTAGAACCAAATTTTGTATGTAAAACTAATCGGGGAATCCGAATTTCATGGTCAAATATAATTTCTCAAAATTACCCTATTTGATTTTTCTTTTTGATACGCTAAAGGGCCTATGATAAAGCCACCGAACGCGTCCTCGGGTTGCGGATAGAGGGTCCCTGTACCCAGAGTTTCTGCTGAATATGGTTACAATAATTAATAAGCAGTCGCGGACAATTGACCAGGGATGGTCCCGCAGGAATAACCCCTAAGCGGAGGCGTAACAACTGTGCGGAAAGCTGAATGGCACCTGGGTGAGGTGTCTTAAACGGTGACTCTGAGATACCGGGCGACCTCTCAGAGAATGCAGCCTTATCCTTGCATGCGGGGCTCTACAAGGATGGACGAACCCTTTCCCTAGCTACTCGTGGGAACGACAATGACACCACCAAAACACCCAAAAGTTGTAAATGCGGTTCAAAACGATCGAACGCGCAGAGCACCCGACAATGGGTCGGCGAACAATGCCGATAATCCTAGAGTTCGGGGTGCTGAAAATAATTTAGATGAAAGCATGACGACGAACCGGCGAAACGCCCACATTGGGTGGACGAATCAACTCAAGGATGACTTGCTAGACTGCTACGATGCCAGCATTATCCCTGTTCACCGAGGTTTTATGGCGCGTATGCATACTCTGTGGTGCAAAAATCACCCAGAGCTTCAGCATGTTTCGATTCAATTGTTGCGAAATCAACGTGCCTACCTCTGGAGAAATGGATATGTACGCGGAGCGCTTCCCCAACCGCTGCTTGATCAAGCTGCAGCCGAAGATGAGGAAGCGACATTAAGACCAACCGCGGAAAGCAGGCACCTTCTGAGAGATGATCACTATTTCAGGACAAGAAGGAACA
>CAKNWW010263583.1:0-12311 GCA_932074435.1 Andricus kollari | reverse complement strand
AATCCGAATCTCAACAAGTTAAATGTTCATCTTCCCTTTTTAATGAGTTTTTCTTGCATGATACGGAGAGGATACGATGTGGATACTATAGCGATACGCTGTAGCGTATCCGTTCCGTTCATTCGGTCCGCTAGGGAAAATTGCTAGGAAAAATATGTCAGTCTTCACATAGTTTTGAAAATTTTTCTCTGCAAGAATTCTTCGGGGTCGCTTATTACAAACTGAGGTCAGATTTGCAAAATTTAAGAAAGCTGGACTAATGTGGTCTATGAAGTCTGAATGTTATTAAATTTCAACTTTTAAATAAGTTATTGGAGTACCGGTATTTTTTAGTTTTATTGTATTTACTAGTTTTGGTTCACCCCGGGTATTTAATTTCCCAGTACCTTCTTTATTGAAGGCCTTCTCCTATCCACCACCTGGACATATTTTTCCTAGCAATTTTGACGAAAAAACTGCAATATTTCAACTAGGTCTCGCATTTTTCGTGCGCCATATTGGTTCCGCCATCTTGGAAATCAAAATTTAATAGCTTAGACTTCAGATTCGTAATCAGCGACCCCAAAAACCCCCGAGTAATAAGTTTGACATGAATTGTATGGTAAAAGGTATTTAAGCTAGAAAGGAGATCCGCCATATTGGTTCCGCCATCTTGGAAATGAAAATTTAATAGTTTAGACTTCAGATTCGTAATCAGCGACCCCAAAAGCCCCCGAGTAACAAGTTTTACATGAATTGTATGGTAAAAGGTATTTAAGCTAGAAAGTAGATCCGCCATATTGGTTCCGCCATCTTCGAAATGAAAATTTAATGGTTTTGACTTCAGATTCGTAATCAGCGACCCCTAAAACCCCTATAATAGCAAAATAGTCCAAATTCATCAAAGAATTATACTTTTTTTGGGAAATTTTGACGGAAAAATTGCATTTTTTTGTGACATGCCGTGATTGAAGCAGCCATTTTGAGGTTAGGATTGATTTTTAGTAAAAAAGGCCAGACGGCATCGAAAATTACACTCCATGACGAAGATTTTGGTGTGCTACAAAAGTTTCTTCTCTCAAAAGAAAAATGGGCAGGGGGGGGGGGTGGCTGATTTGAAAAGGAATTCCCCATATGTAAAAGGTTTTTTTTAAGTTTATTGCATGGCTTTTCCTGTATTTGACCTTGAAATCACCTTTAATCTGAACTGGTGGAGGTAAATGGACCTTGGATTTCGATCCAGCGAGCCAAAAACATATGTAAAAGGTTTTTGAAGTTTATTGAACGGCTTTTCCTGTGTTTGACCTTGAAATGACCTTGAACCTGAAGCGGTGGAGGTAAGTGGACCTCGGATTTCGATTCAGTGACCACAAAAACATATGTAAAAGGTTTTTGAAGTTTATTGCACGGCTTTTCCTGTATTTGACCTTGAAATGACCTTGAACCTGACGTGATGGAGGTAAATAGACCTCGGATTCATATTCAGCCCGTCAAAATAAATAAGGATAAAGTGGTCTTGTCAAATAGTCATCACCCTTTTTTTTTGTAAACCAGTGTTATATAATCCAGGATGATCAGAACAACTATCAAGAAATTCTAATTCCTACAAATGAACATAGGAAGAATTATGGTCTCTCAAAACCCTATCACTTGAACAATACTCTAAAGTATAAGAATATTATAGCGAAACTTTTTCCACATAAACGATCATCGATAAGTTGGAGTTTCACTAAAGAAAAAAAAACGAATAATGAGCGCAATACCTCAATTTTTAATAGCAAGAAAAGATTCGAGGCCAGACTACATTTATTGGGATGACCCTAACGATCTAGTGGTCATAATAATTACATTATTTCCATCATTGAGGAATTGCAAAGAAGCTGCAATCATATATTAAGAGAGTCAAACTAATTAAAGCGTCAGTTTATGTAGGGATCAGTCATGATCAACAACTTGTGAAACAAATGGATGCACAAGTTCAGGATCTGCTGATTGGAGATGATTTAGACATGAATGGACAACGCTGCTAATGATTTCGTTGATGTTCATTGCTTATAATATTGGAAAAAGATGTCGAGTGTAGACGTTTTACGATTCGGTTCCTTATTTCAACAGACATGAACTATTGAACCCAAAAAACAGATTTATTCCATACGAAAGAATTATTTTAAGAATTAATTAATCGATATTGTGTATAACAATGGGAAATGTTGTTGAATATCAGTATATTTCGTAGGAGTTTCATTTTTTATGATGTAATAAACGCTTCAGCAACAAAGAGATTTTTCCTATTTGAAAGCGACTATTAAATGCATTTGTTGATCAGAATTTTTAATAACAATGAAAAATGATACATTTAAATGACTGAAGAAGTGAACTGCAATGTTCACGAAACGTCGGCAAAATTCGTAGTTTTGCACAAGATTGAATCCCGAAAAAGCTTTAAATTTTAAATTTAAATTTATCATAATGAATCATCGTGAAAGCATTAAATCTATTGACAATGAAAATTATTGTAAAATGTCATTTTTAATCAGCATTTTAATTTAGGGATAAAATAAGTAATCAGGCAAAAAAATGGATTTTTTCTATCAAAGAGTGACCGTTTAATGCATTTTTTAATAACAATGGTAAATATTGTTGATTGTCCATTTCTGTCATGGAATTTTTATTTTTGAAGGCAAAACTAATGATTGCGCAGGAAGAATGGATTTTATATATCCAGAGGTGCTTATTTATTAAATTTGTTTATAACAATCAAAAAAATAATACTTCAGGGTTTGATTTTAATGAAACATTAATCTCATGCCATTTCGCGGGAAAAACGAGATGAGAAGAGCTTCCAGGCTTCAATGTACAGCAAAAATCGATTTTGTTCTGAAATTTCTTCATAACAATTGAACGGATTGCAAGAACTTCATCTAAGTTATCTGGATTCGTTAATCGATTGTAAATCGATCAGTTTTTCACCTTTTTGCTGTAATATTAATGAATGGTACAGAACAGGTAGCTCAAATATGAAAATTTTGGTTTTTTGGCATTTTGCAACTAAAATAACAAACAAACAGAGCCTTTTTCGCAAAAACGGCCTCGAAAGACATCTTTAGAATCTCTGGATCATTTTGAACCCCAATTTTCTATTTCGCAGCACTGTGTGTCTCCCCAGCCTGTTAAGTCTATACTGATATAAAGTTGCTCGTTAAGAATACATTATCCACTTCCCTCGGGTTAATGAGAATGCTATAAATACAGCGCTTATATATAGACTTTTAGTCAGTCACAAACTGGCCTTCATGGAATGAGGAATGCTTGTACATAGTAAGAAACGTCGAGGTCGAGGTTTAGTTAATACTATTATTAAGAAGTTAGCTTTCGAATTACATTTTCCAGGATACCAGTATTGTGGGCCTGGTACTAAGTTTACTAAACGTTTAGAACGAGGTGATGCAGGTATTAACCCACTGGGCGCTGCTTGTAAGGAGCACGATATTACTTATTCGAAAAATCGAGAGAATATTGAAGCGAGAAACGTAGCAGATTCATTTGCGATAAGACAAAATAAGAAAATCGAGCAGCCATTACCTTTGTAAAGAGATATGTGAAGCTATCATGTTTAGAAGAAAATTCCAGAGATTGGTGGAATCAGGTCCATGACATGAATTTATAGAGAAGGAAATCTAACTATATCAGAATATGCAGATAAACTTATAAATAATGCAAAAGACCTTATTCCACCACCATCTGAGGAAGTTAGAGCAGAATTTTTTATACCTAATATGAAAAGCTGGGAAGAGTTCATAGAATTTTTGGAGTCCTTGAAGCAAGCAGGACCTTTAAAGTACCCAAAGCATTACTCACTTTGAGAAAACTCGGCTTATGATCAAAATAATTATAATAAGAATCAGGATTATCGAGATAGTAATCCAAATAACTATAATTTTCGTGGGAATTATAGAATGCAAAATCCCGGAAATTTGCATGGAAATGAGAATCCTAAATCCATGGAAATTTTGGCGATCAATTTAAATTTGTTGAATTCACTGATTCTAAATAAACAAAAATTTCAAGACAATTTAGATTTCAACCCAGCTATATATCTTTCCTCTCAAGAAGATAAATAACTTAAGGAAAATGCCACTGTTATTCCCAGGTATATGGACTACCAAAAATATACAAAAGTGGGAACCCTCTCAGAATAATAGTTTCTACTGTTAACAGTCCTAACTCCAAATTAGCTTAATATCTCCCTGATATTCTAAAAGCCTTAACAGAAAAATCCCATTATAATATAAGAGACAACTGGCAGTTTGTCAACGATCGTCTATCTTTAGATGTGGACAATTCCTTTTCTACAATCCTAATAAAGCTAGGTCTACAATGCATTAAAAACAAATGGGATGAAATTGCTCCATATCTTTGATACCAAGAGATAAATTCTTAAAGGTAGTCGAGTTATATCTAAGATCCAAATATTTTATTTAGAATTAACACTAAAGATTTCAAAAAAATGGAAGGAGTAGCCATGGGATATCCGCTCTCACCTGTAAAGTTGTAAAAAGCTTCAACTCGTTTGACTCAAATGTTAAATTCACTTCTAAAGTAAAAAACAACTATATACTCAACTTTTTAGACGTATTTGTTACTGGAACTAAAAATTACACTCTTTGCACTAATTTATACCACCAACCAGCCTAGTGTGGTAAATAATTACATTCTCTACCGCAGCATACTTGTCCACAAAAGAATAGAATTTTATTTACACTCATAGATAGAGCTATGAAACTATCCTTATTTAAATTAAGACCCCAAAATATTAAAATATTTCACAAAAATTTAATGGATATCCTATAAATCCCATCAATAGACTAATTTAAATCAGAATTAACAATATTTACAATCAACTGGGGGCAAAATATGTAACATCTTAAAAGGTATCACTGTGGTTACGTATATCTCGAGAATAACCGATAATCTTGATACCATTTTACGACAAAATAACATTAAAGTTATATTCAGACCAATAAAATAAAGCCTTAATCTTTTTCCGTTTCCTAAGGATGAATTAGACTTAAAAAAAAGCATTTGTAGTTTACAAGTTTGACTATTTGAATTGTGGTTAAAGCGGTGTTGAATACACAGGCAGACCTTTACATTATAGAATTAAGGAAAACACCTGTCGAAACTAAAATGTAGATGCTCTTGAAACACTCAGAATTGAGACTGGACACGATGATTCGTGACGTTTAAAAGTGACAGGCATTAATTTTCTAACCTAACCTCAATACAACAAAAATTTTCATATCAATGTGTAAGAAATATATTTTAATATCTTTTATCTTTGTGATTTTCGCAGTTATTTTAAAGTCAACAAGCGTTAACATAATATAAATTGAAGCTCCTAATGTTAATATTCATCCGTGAAAATATATAATGATCCACATTTTTGACGAGTTGGTTAATCCCACGCAATTTACTCTCTTAATTTTATTTACAAATGGAAATCCCCATCACTTTTATTCGTCATCTCAACTAGTCTTTATTAAAACACGTTATTTATTATATTACTAATCACTACTAACTAGACTTAAAACAGATATTTCTGTCTTCAATTATTTATTTTTTTATTCCATATCGATTTTTCAAGTCCACAACTTTATATTTTTATATACGTAGCTTTTATTTACCTTTTAAAATTTTGTATAATACAATTTTCATGATAAGCTCGAGAAGGGGCCGCATGGAGTCTGAAACGTTTACAATTAAAAAATTTTTTTTTTTCTTGACCTTATGCAGCGGAAACTTTTACTTGACTACTTTAATTTATTTACAAACTTAGAACTCTAAACGTAACAGGAATATGCAAATAATACCAACACTTTGAAATATATATTTTTACCTCTTCTCTGAGTGAAATTTATTGAAATTATTATTTTTTACCCCTGTCGATAATCAATACACATTGTAATCAATTGTACATTTTCATAGAAAATAATTTAATATGTACTTCTTTCTTATTTTTAGTATCCTGGACATCTTCTTATGCGTTTAAAAAGTTACGATAACTATTTGTCACACTCAACCATGGATTTCTTCACATCCAGTCGACAAGAAGCAAATGAAAAACTTTTGCGGTGGCTGGAACGATTACAATTCAAAATGGGACAAATAGAAATGCAATCTTCAAACATCACACAATTTTATTCCATTTAATGATTCTATTAGTTCTATATGAGAATACGAATTATATTGTCGTATATGATTATAACAATATCGCTTTTTTATCTTATGATGCATCGAGGGTTATTTATAGGTCTATGAATTTTTCAGCAGATATGTCATTTTCTCCTAAACATTTAAAATAAATTTAAAAACAGAGAGATAAAGTTTCATACATTATCCGTTTATATTGTAGATAAGGTATAGTTCAAACATACAGATTCAAACTGATAGATATCTAAATTTTAAATTATAAATGCGGTATGTTTTATGCAATTACCCTTATTGAAATCCCAATTAATTATGTCTGAAAACAAAATTTTCGACGTTTTTTTAGGGTTTCGTAGCCCCGGGGTCGTTCGTAGTCCGTGAGTCCGTCCGTCCGTCGTACGACTCAATATGGACATAAAGCCGAAAATTGACATAGGCCCAAAATTGATATATGGCCCAAAACTGATATAGTGCCGAAAATAGATATAGGGCCCCAAATTGACATAAGGCCCAACTTTGAGATAGGGTCCCAAATTTACATAGGGTCTAAAATTGACATAGGGCCCAAAATAGATGTAGAACTCAAATTCGGCATGGGACCCAAAATTGATATAGGGCTATAGGCTACGAAACACTTATTTATGGTCGCATAGCGCCTACTTTGTCTAATTTTTTTAAATAATTTTTTACTTCAATTTGCGACGATGTAAGCTGTACCCAGGATAATTCAGTTATAAAGACATTCATATGCAAGCTCTTCTCCATATGCATGATCTTACGCATGGCGATATCGAGAGCCGTGAGCTCGTGCTTCAGCGATGGAATTGCCCCAAGCGAGTACTTAAGTTTGTATACTTTTATAAATTGAACAGTTCAAAGATTTCTGGTTAAGAAATATAAATCCACGCTATCGTCTTAAATGCTCTAAATACTGGTGGGTCTGACCATCCATATTGATGGCTATCCAAAATCTCAGGGGTGTAAAAGCCCTTTTACTTACAGAGTTTTTAAATGCCTACATTCCGCCCATCTCGTTCAATTAACGAAATTAATAATCCTTAAAACTGAATAAAGTACACTGAAATCTTACATAAAAAAAAGACTTTAAACAACTAATGAACCAATAGATTTTTATGTCAAGTTCCTTAAACAATGATTGCACTCAATGTCTCTAAATTTCGAATGGGGCTATACCCGCCGTGAGACGAGAGTGAAATACAAAGGGCGGTGTACCGCCCGCCTTGAAACGACTGAGCTCTTCTTTTCTTGACACAATGAGACCTCGATTGGGAACCTCCTGGTTAAGCAGTGTAAAGGCGTGACTGGGAACCTCCTGGTTCAGCAATGGAAGGCCTTGACTGGGGATCTCTAATGAAAAGAGGGCGGACCTTGGTAATAGGTCTCTTCAAATGCTTTGCCGTCGCAGTTCGGACGGTGACATCTCGTACTCTACCGTCACGACCTGGGTGACGTTCGAGGACGCGGCCCAGTGCTCTCTTGGTTGGAGGAAGGTTTTCTTTATGAATAAGCACAAGCATCCCTTGCTGGATGCTTGGTTTTGCAGTTTGCCATTTGTTCCTCTCTAGGCAAGAATGAAGGTAATCATGTGTCCACTGATTCCACGGTTGTTGATAATCTCGCTGGATCAGCTGCCAACGAGAAAGTCGGTCGCTATTTAGGTCCGGAAATTATGATTCAGGCACGGCTACCAGAGGCCTACCAGTCAGAAAGTCTCCTGGAGTAAGTGGTAACAGGTCATTTGGTTCATCTTGCAGTGGTCCAGTTGGACGTAAATTCAGACAACTCTCCACTTGTGCCAAGAAAGTTGTGAATTCTTCAAGCGTCAGAGTTTTGTTGCCTATGATTCGGTGAAGGTGACGCTTCATTGATTTTACTCCAGCTTCCCATATTCCGCTGAAGAGTGGTGCACCTGGAGGAATGAAGTGCCTGTAGTTCCATCAGAGGCGAGATGTGCTCGAAGATTGTTATCCTTTGTAACATGACGGAAAGCTCTTTTTAGATCAGCGGCAGCACCTTGAAAATTTGTGCCATTGTCACTGTAGAGGTCAGATAAAGTTCTTCGGCGAGCCTTGAATCGACAAAAAGCGACTAGGAAAGAATCTGTCGTGTAATCCGTGACAACTTCCATATGAATCGCTCGCACTGAAAGGCAAACAAATAGGGCAATGTAGGCCCTGCAAGCCTTGTAACCTCGTCCTTTATATAATCGCACCATAATGGGTCCAGAATAGTCTACTCCTGTGTACTGAAATGCTGGAAATAGGACAGTACGTTCTTTTCAAAGATCTCCCATTATATGAGAACTTAACTTAGCCTTGGTGTTGGCACGAATGCACTTGATGCATCCGTGAATGTGTGTTCTCACCCGATTCCGACAGCCCTGTATCCAATATTGTTGCCTTAATATTCGAATTGTTAGTTGCAGTCCTCCATTTTGACCAACCAGATGAGCGTGTTCAATTATTAGATCGGTGATTCGATACTGAGGAAGAATTATCGGATGTTTTTCTCCATATTGGATCCAGCCGAAGAAAAGTACTATCTGACGGCAGTTACTTCTTGACCTTTAGAGCTTTAAGTTCTCGAGCCAAGACTAAGTGTTGGACTTGTTTTATCCAGAACAAACGAGCCTCGGGGATACCGCCGGGTTTTAAGGGCTTCAGACGAATCTGATCTGCAGGAAGTTACAGATAATCCAATTATTTGGTCCAGAGGGCTGTGACTCTTAAGAATTTAGGCCACCAGAAAAAGTCTTCGTATAAGTTCCATACTGGACGAATATTTACAGTATGTACTTTTATGTTTTCCTTGTTCTTCTCTTCTTCAACGTTTATGTTGGGATCAAGCGGCTTCATTTGTATACCAGATTTCTACTTGGAGGAGCGGATTCTATTTGCTTTCCGCAGATCCCTGCTTGGGATACAGACGCGGAAAGCTTTGGCAAAGATGAAGCGTTTTCTTATTTTATCTTGCCTCATCTGTAGAATCGGCAATGCACTGATATCACTCGGGAGCCTAGTGTGCCTAGTTCCTCGAGTCCATGTATTTGCTCTTGCTAGGCGGCCCATCGCGTGTGCCTCTCTAGCGGATATCGCAACATGTTGGGGTTCTTTACAGAGCATGAATTCTATCGCCGCTGTGGGTGTAGTCCTCATTGCTCCAGTCAAACTCCTAAATGCTAGCGTTTGTAATCTTCGTACCCTGTCCTGCATTGTTTTGAGTTCCACCCGAGGCCATTATACTACGACCGCAAGTAGGAGTCTAGGTTTTAGGACAGCAGAGTAGAGCCATGCAAGCATTTTAGACGCTAGATCCCACGTCAACCCAAAGGCTCTCCTGCACATCCAAAAATTCATGACAAACTTCCTGCATTGGGTCTCCAGGTGCTTTGCCCAGTTCAGCTTGCTATCTAGTATTACTCCCAGATATCTAACCGAATCTGAAAACGTCAGCTTCCCACCGCAAAATACAAGAGCGTCAACAATGCGAAGCGCCAACCTCATAAGACCCATCAGAGTCTCCAGATGAGCCCCCCCTGGCTAGGATTACAAAGTCATCCGCATATCCCTGAGTATAATACCCCTCTTTATTTAGCCTTCGAAGGAGGCCGTCCACAACAATGCACCACAGGAGGGGCGACAGGACCCCCCCTGTGGGCATGCCCGAGGAGCTATTCCCCTTGCTAGGCCCTCGCCCCATCTGGTTTCGAGTCTTATCCGACGAAGCATGCTTCCTATCCAACGTACAGCTGGTCCGACACGCCAGATCTCAGAGCCTCTCTACAGATGACTTCTGGAGGAGTATTGTTGAAAGAACCCTCTATATCCAAGAAAGCGCCCACAGCATACCCCTTTTGTTCCAACTTCTGCTCTAATTTTTCCACAACAGCGTGAAGCGCAATTTCTACCGAGCAGCCTGCCTGAAAAGCATGCTGCCCTCTATGCAGCGGGGAGGTCAAGAGGACCTCATCCCTAATCCAGGCCTTTTTGTAAAAGCGCTGGATAAATACCATCCGCCCCTGGTGATTTAAAAGGACAGAAGGACCCTAGGGCCTATTCCATCTTCTTTTAATCAGCGACCTTAGGGGCGAAATTACAGTCGGCCCGCAACACCTCTTGGACCCAGCCTTCCTCCTCCTGGTCGGTTCGGATTCGTTGAAAACCCGGGAAGTTAACTTCCATCAGGTGATACAGCGTTGCTTCTTCGTCTTTGGCAAACTCGCGATTATCAAGCCTTATGAGCCCGAGGCGAGCTTCCGGATTTTTCGCCAGGATCTTGTGCAGCTTCGCTGTTTCCGGAATGTTTTTCGATTCCTCGCAGAAGCCGCTCCAATCTTCCCGCTTATACTTTCTTATATTTTTATGGTATTCAGACTGGGCCGTCTTGTAGATGTCCTAGACCGAAGGCAATTTAGTTCTATTTGCCCTATTGCACAACATTCTTGTCTTTTTACGGAGTCTCTCCAGGTGGGTGCGGCGTGCTCTAACTCATCAATGGTACCATAGCTTGTGGATAATTCCGCAAGCCTCCCTTTGAGTTTCTCTTTATACGAGTCCCAAAGTGTATTTCTGGAGTTTCTCATCTTGGAAAGCACCGGTTTTCCTAAGATTAATCGAAACACGATATATTTGTGGTCCGAGAGAGACTCCTCCTCGGAGACTCTCCAGTCCACTACCCTGCTCCTCAGTGCACCCGAACATAGTGTCAAATCGAGAACCTCACTCCTGTTTTTAGTCCCGGATGTAGGATTATCACCCCGATTCAGAATCTCCAGCTCTGTGCCTGCTATATATTCAATTAAATCGCTCCCTCTTTCGTTGATGTTTGTGCTTCCCCACACCGTGTGGTGAGAGTTTGCATCACAGCCCAACAGCAGAGGGATTTTATTCTCCTGACAGTGCCGAATTAGAGCCTCCGACTTTCTAGGAGGCGAAGGTCCCCCGGCATCGCTAGGACAATAGGCCGAGGCGATAAACACCTCTAGCCTTTCTCCGCTACTGCCCCTCAGCCTCACCTTCATAACGGTGAGATCTCTAGAGCAGAATTTAGGCGCCAAGATCGCATCCATACCCTTGACGGCTATGCATGCCCTTGGCGTTTTTTTGAGCGGCCCCTTATATAAGGAGCCACACCCTGAGCCTTTGCTGTGGTGCAGATTAATCTGCATCATGGAGATTCCCGTCTCAGCCATTGACAGGCTAATTCGGAGCACCTCCGGGCGCTTCTGGTCCTCTGCGGAGCCCAGTTGGGTCACTAGGAAGGTAACCCTACTCGCCCTAGATAGGGGCGGTAATCAAGAGCCGCAAGGGCTCTGATTGAGGATCCAGGAAGACCGCCGAACTCTCGGGGTGCCGGGAATCAGTACGGTCGCTCTACGGTACCTCTGCAGACACTCCGTCCCTTTGACTTCTAAGTTTAAGCCTTCTTTAAGCCTAAACGTTGGGGTTTTTTCCACTATCCAGTCCTGATAAAGATGTCATTGAATCTGAGGGCGCGCCCCTCGCGGGGTAATGCGTCAATTCCTATAGAGATTTCATTCCTCGTCCTGTTCAACTCCTCGAGAGTTAGACAGTTCTCTGGATAACCCGACGCAACGACAGTTTTCTCCAAGGCGTTGTTAGCCATCTGCGCGAAAGTAGGGCCCTGTGTTTCCGGAGCCTTCTGCCGTTTCAACTCCCTGTTTGGGGGAGTTTCTCTGGAACCCTTCTTCCTCTTGCCAATAGGATTAGCCTGAGGAGTTTCTCCAGGTAAAGTTTACGCAGCCACTGCTCACGGAGAGTTCCGTTAGCTGCACCTCTACGGCTTTGACAAGTTTTTCTCCACCGTTATATTTAATTCGCACCGCCTCTGGTGGGTTGCCCCCCAAGGAGCCTCCCACTTTTGGCGCTGGGATAGAGGAGGGTCCCGAAGTGGGCCCCTCATTGGTTTAGGTTTGTGTTGGTTTTTGAGGATTCATTTGAGTCCCGGGAGAAGCTAGGGAAATAAGAAACACCCCCCGAAGAGCCCCGTTTGCAGGGAGTGGGTCTACAAACTATGGGATTCGATCTGCTGTCCGAGACACCTCCTTTTGGACCCTTGCCTGCCCGCCTCTACTGAGGAGGGCC
>CAKNWW010263552.1:0-10548 GCA_932074435.1 Andricus kollari | reverse complement strand
TTAACCACTACACTATTATACAAGTTGCGATTTGTAAAATAATCCCAGAATGCATTCCTAACTGAGGTGGCGACGTCGGTAACGACTTCTGAATACACGGCTATGCCATCGCGCGCACAAGAAAAAAGCTCTCGCATTTACCTGATATCCATACAAGTCAGCCGTGACAGGCGCGGGACACAAACACGTCTTGCTCCAATAAACTCTCAACTGTACGCGATCTGTCAATAAGATGTGCCATCCAAAATAGTGTTATTTATTATAAAACCCCTTCATTGCTAAGTGGGAATATGGAGTAATGTGACGACTGTCACAGAAATGTCAAAAATAAATGTTTTTTAGGTGATGCCATGAGGTAATGCAATCCATCCACTGCTGATGGCTTCATAAACTCATCCGGTGGTCCGCGCGGATCGGATCGGTAGCATGTACCGATCCTTCTGCAATATTCACTGCACCACTATTGTAATCTCGGTTCAGTGAATTTCACATATCTCACAGTATTTAATACTAGGAATAAAGGTGTAATTTACTAAAGTATTACCGTTTAATTCACCTTAACTTCACTGTGACATTTACGAAATGCTAAGTGATTTTGACATTTTCACACCCTCATTAAGAGCAGTTTTTACTGTTACGGTTACAAGAAACACGTTACATTTCTTGATAAGTAAATATAACATTTCTTTTTTCTGCGTGTGTATATACAGGGTGTCCCAGACCACACTCCACCCCTTTTAAAATCTAAAATACCTAATAAAATTAAAAGTTTAGTACCTCCTGATAGTAAATGGACTATGCTCGATCGATTGGAGGTATTTTCAACTTTCGGCTCCCACCGGAAGTGCCCTAGTGCGAATTGCCAAAGCTGAAAATACGGCACAATATTGGCTTAATCACGGCAGCCAACAGTCGGCTATTGTTATTGGGCCAATCCCTGTGTTTGAATCGGCCAAGTTCTGGGCCAACGACGGCGGCCATTGTCGGCTTATCAAATTTACCTACCTTCAGCCGAAGCTTGGCCCAGTATCGGCACTATACTAAGCCGATTGTCGCATTTATTACGGCTTCCCGTTTCGAAAGTAGAAAAGCCAGAGTCCGACCCATCGACGGCATATTACTGGGACAAGTGTCACTTTTACTACGGCAAATCATTCTGAATCTTGGAAAACCAGAATTGGGCACGCCATCGTCTCATTGCCGTGCCGAATATCTTATCTTCTCTGGCAATTCATATTTTCAGAAGAAAAGCCAGATTCTGGCCCAGCAAAGGCACATCACTGGGCCCAGTGTTACTTTTACTACGCCAAAGCATGTTTTATGAGGAACAACCAGAGATCGGCCCAGACGCGGTGCATTACTGTTCCACACTTCGTTTTTACTCTGGCAATACATGTTTTAATAGGAAAAGCCGGAGTCTGGATCAGTGATGGAACATTACTGGACCAAGTGTTACTTTTACAACGGCAAACTATGTTTTAAGATGAAGAGCCAGAGTTTGGCCCGGGCTCGGCGCACTGCTGTTCCCAACTTCGTCTTTACTCTGGCAAAACATGTTTTAATAGGAAAAGCCGGAGTCGGGCCCAGCAAAGGCGCATCACTGGGCCCAGTGTTACTCTTACTACGGGTGGAAATTTCCACACTCCGCCGGAGTTCACCACCGGCGTAGTACTGGCCCAGTACTGGTCACCAGTATAGATAATCGGCCCTTCGCCCAGTACTGGCTAACGGCTCGCACCATGATCGGCGCAGTACTATGTCGAGGGTATAAATATTTTAAAAATATGTTTCATGTGTTCTAAAATGTTTAAAAACTATAAATACAACTATCGCGAATAAAACTTTTTTCCTGTTGTTTTTTTTTAAGAAAAAAATTTAAGTTCCACTTTTATGTAAAATTGTAAATGTTCAGAAGAAATTACATTTTATGTCAATCTGAAACGTCTTAAAATGGTCTAAAACACCTAAAAACCAAACCTTACACGAAAGTTTAAAAAAAATTTTTATTCAAAAATTGTCAAAGTTCACGATCAAATTTCTGAGTTCCGTCGTTAAAAGTTTCAAATGTTCATAAAAAATTACATTTCCTGTCATTGTAGAAAGTTGTAAAGTAGTCTTAAACGCGAAAAAACGAAATATTACATAAAGAAAAAGTGTAATCGATATAAATTATTTATTTAAAAATTATTTTATTGATATTCATGTTAACAGTTCGTATATTTTACATTTACATAACGTCGTATAATAATAAATATTTAATTAGAAAAGGAGAGTTTAAAATTGGTTGTTTTAACATTTTTGAGCTGTAGCTTATGAAGATGGCTTTTTCATCGAGTTTCAAGTCGTAGGTTTAGTGCAATGGTTAAGACTCCCGACTGCTAGGCGATAGATTTAGGTATAGATGTAGGTTCGATACCCCGTAGCGTTAGAAATTTTATTTATAGTATACTATTTAAAAATTTAATATATGTATTCACTCTACACCAGGACGACATATGTAGTCGTATATAGATGCATCCTAAAAACAATTCAATGATTTTTTATTATTTTTTAAATTAACTCCGGTGAGGGCGGCCAGAGTCTGGGCCAGAATTGGCCGCCAAGTGCATACCGGAGTTATCATTCTAGCAATGGCACGATATTGGCAGCTGAAATCGGGCCGATATCAGTACCCGTTGCTAAGCCGATAATGGCAGCCAGTAACGCATAAGTGATGGCGGCCAAAGTCTGGGCCAGAACTGGCCGCCAAGTACATACCGAAGTTATCATTCCATCAATGGCACGATATTGACAGCCGATATTCGGCAATATTTTTGCCAATACTGGGCCAGTGCCGTAAAAAGTGACAAGAGGCGGATTATGCGAGAAATCAGGTATAAAGGTTTTACTTATTTAAGTTTATCCAGTTTCTTGAGCTCTTTCAAAAGCAACAAAAAAGAGTAAAAAATTGTAAAGTTATCTTGGACTTAAAAAAAAAAAGAAAAAACCTTTCTCTCAAAAACCCCAACTTTGTTTGCCTAAAATTTTAAGGAATAATAGATACTAGTACACCCCGCCTGCCATACATTTTCCGTTTGATATTTTTTTGTTTTTCGGTAAAAGAAAGTTATTATACAAAAAAAAATAATAATAATTTTTTTCTCCTGAAAAACAAAAAAATACCAAACGGGAAATTGATGGGAAGTATACTTTATTAGTAGCTATTATTTCTAAAAATTGCAGGCAAAAAAAAGATGGAGTTTTCGAGAAAAACCGTTTTTTTTTCAAAGATTCAAAATGAATTCACCATTTTTTATTATTTTTCAAATTTGTTGTGGATTTCTAAAAAGTTCAAAAACTGGATATAAACTGAAACAAGAAAAACCTTTATATCTTATAAATTGCAAAAATGGCTTGGTTTTTAAAGTAAAGTATTATTATATTCGTAAAAAATGTCGCCATGTTAATTAAAAAAAACTACGTGCCTGCACGATTTGAAATGGATTCGATCATTATGTATTATCACAGGCTTTTCCGCTATTTATGCGTCTAAGTGTTATGACTCAATAATTATACAAATAAAGTGTTTTTATGTGAAAATGCTCCTCTTCTCGTTTAATAACAATATTTAAAATAATATATTTTCAAATCCTGTATGACTTTGGAAGCTCGCATATCACCGTCATGCGTACAACCTCCACGCGTGCGAGCGATATGCGTTGCAATTGAGGACGCATATGTCTGCTCGGGTGATGGCGCGGCTTGCGGGATAATCCGAACGCGTGCGTGTCAATACACTGTGCGCGCACATTGTTATCTGGGCAGGAGACATTTTTGTAATTAAAGTTTTTTAATTTTCTCGTAAATGATTAAATATTATGAAATAAAATATTATTATTATAATTATGAAATAGTTCTTAGAAGACTAACAGTTTTTTTTAAACATTTCTTTAAAGGAACAAATAGTCTTTTTTAATAGATTTGTGTATTTTTCACTGTTCCCAAAAAAAGCTGAAAAATATAATTTTTTTGGGGAAAAAAGTACCCTGGCCTTAAAAATTTTTTAGCCCACACAAAACTTACAGGTTGTCTTTCGGATTGAAGGACGAAGTAAAAAAAATTGGTAAAAGATATGTGTTGGTTTTTTGAGAAAAATGATTTTTCATGTTTTCAAAGAAACCGCCGACATTTTCGAAATTTTGAATATTGTTTTCATTTAGTGACGACTTTTGAAAGAGGTGGTTGAATCTCGCCAGAATTTGAATAAAAAAACTTATATATCTTAATGAGGCCAGAAATTCCGAAGGTGTAAAGAAAACAATTTTTTTTGCTTTGACAAATGCACTTTAAAATTAAAATATTTGTAACTTTAAAGACAAATTTTTTTTGCATATCGGAAAAATAGGTGATTCCAAATGATTCTGCGTAGTATTTAAAAAGTTCAGTTCATTAAATGGTACAAACTTGTATCAAATCTAAGGATTATTTAAGAATTATTAAAACAGTTATTAATTTCAGGCAGTGAATCTGAGGTCGCTACGAAACTTAATAAGACTCGTGTAAAATATCCGAATAAACGATTTATGAGCTTCACATCCGAACCAGGCTCTTCAGGATTACAACATAAAAATCAAAGAAACAGTCAAAACAAGTCGAAAGCAGTAAGAATTATAAAAATAGTAATCATTTTATTATAATAATTAAAGGCCTTTCTAATATTGTCAATTGCAAATAGTATCCCGGATAAAATTCTGTTAGCACACTGATGGCGTATAAGCACGCAGATCTGCGGATCGAAGCGCAGATTGTGCTCTCACCTGAGGAGACATATACGTCATCAATTGCCTGGAGTATGTCTAGCAGAATCTGATGCATAATCTGCTACACGGAAAGAAATTTTGAGCGACTACGGTACTTATACATACCACTGCTGAGCTAAACACACGAGCACCAGCGCGCCCTGCGTTCAAGAAGTCTACTCTTTTATTTTGAGAACGCTGCAATCCGACAGAGGGGCGAACGACGTGCCAAACTTTTGGGACAACAACAGACCCCGAACTCAGTAAGACGGTTGCATTATTTTATGGGGACGCGGTTGACACACGTGTGTGGCCTCGCGTGAGTATACTTACATATAGCTATAGATATATAAGAAGACTCCAATTTTGTGAAAACTTTCGATTTTAATAGGGTTTCTCTTTTTCATTCCGAGCCTAGAAATGTAGAAGTTGGATCGACTACTATTGCACGTTCAGGCTCTCTCGTTTGGGACAGCAGTGTTACCATATATTAGGGAGCAACGTTGTACCTAGTGATGCATATCGATCATTTTTGGACAAAATCGAGATTTGCTTAAAACATAGTTAGATGGAACTGAAATTTAATGTAGATCAAGAATTTGTAATGAAAAAAGTCGATCGAGGCGAGACGATCATCTCGATTGGGTGATCGTTCGTCTCGATGTGATGAGTATGGTGTTCAAGGTTTCAATTTAATCTGACGAGATTTTAGAAAAATTTTTAAATGATCGATATGCATTACTAGTTGTACCACATGGTAAGGCCGCCGTTGCACGAAAAATGGCGCTGCTGTCGCGTTAAAATCGTGGTTGTGTTGTCCTACTACACTGAATGCAACAGCTGTCCTGAATTTCTTTCCGTGTACGCATATCGCTAGCAGATCTGACGCATAATCTGTTACCCATATCGCTTGCAGATCCGACGCATATCTGCGACAAATATAAAATATTAAAATGTATGCAACTTATATAAATGTAAAATAAAAAGCAATAAACTTTTGAATACGCAATTATAAATAAGCAATTAATACTGTTTTAAGTTCAGGGAACCGAGGGAAACTTTTGCTACATTTCGTTACTGCGACAGATTGCAATAACAATATTTCAATCCAAACAATTTCAGTTATTTATTTAGTCCAAAACTTGAGATAAAAGAAATAAATTTTGTGAAAAGTAATTTGGTGCAACCGCAATAACGAAATGAAAGAGAGGTTTCTCTCCATTCCCTGATTCTTATTTAAATGCCAACTCGCAACGAGTTTCACATGAATAAACTCTTAATTACGGAACCAATACTGTTTTAAGTTACCTGTTTTAGGTTACCTTGACTTTTAACCCTTTCAGGGGCAGTGGGACGTATACGTCCCACTTGTTTTTTCGCAGTTTTTTAAGCATTTCTGATACATTTCACCTTGTTTAATGCACAAGTATTTGATTTTAGACTCTTAAGGGTTCATGTAAAGTAATTATCATGAAAAACTGTGTGAAATTGTTAATTAATAATTTGTTATAAATAATTGAAATCAAAATAAAGCACTTTTTTCGAATAAACTCGGCTGTTTATAAAGTACTAGTTCTATAGATGTGACAAATTTTTTCCAGTTAGATAACACGTAGAACTGTAACATATATTTTTTGCAGAATTTTCGGCAGGCCAGTTTTTTTTGCTTCATTTTTTGAATTCATCAAAAATTACGATTTTTGACGAATTTTCGGCATAAGTGCATGTAATGCACCGTATTTGTGATCGATTATTATTAAATCGTAAAAAAGAAATATTTTTCGGGCCACTGATTGAGAATATAATGTAAAAATTGCAAAATTCAAAATGGCGGATTCAAAATAGAGGATTCAAAATGGCGGTTACAAAATTACGGTTATATTAGTGCAACTTTGCAATTATTTGCTATTGCTATGAAAGCTAGTGTATGGGGGGTTTTGAGGTCGCTGATTACAAATCTGATGTCAGAATTGCAAAATTCAAGAAGGCGGATTCAATACAGCCTGCACGGCATTGGAGTGGGGACCGTCCAAAAAATACCCATACAGCAAGTTTTGTGCCAATTCTTCGAAATCTTCAAAATTATAGTAAAATAGTCGCCATCTTGTATCCGCTATTTTGAAATTTGCAATTCTGGCATCAAATTTGCAATCTACGACTCAAAAAATCCCCACACAACGTGTTTTGTGCAAATTGTTCGAAAAATTCAACATTAGAGTCACTTAGTCGCTATATTGGACACTACCGAAAATATACAAATAAGTGAAAACAACGCGACTTGCGAGCTCGATGAAATTCGCACACTGGACATTTGCCGGCATGCGCGCGGATTCCTCGAGAAATGGTCCCCGAGAATTTTAAAAACCTATAATTTTCAAAGAAATCTTTATTTGAGTAGGCTAACCCTAGCGGACCGAATGAACGGAACGGATACGCTACAGCGTATCGCTATAGTATCCACATCGTATCCTCTCCGTATCATGCAAGAAAAACTCATTAAAAAGGGAAGATGAACATTTAACTTGTTGAGATTCGGATTCTACGTGAAATTTTGGGTTAGAAGGTCAATGAGTAATTGCAATAGTTTTTCTTGAAACGATAAAAACTTTAAAAAAATATAATACCTATCGACAACGTGCGCTGAAGGCGACTTCAAGCGCATCCATAATCGATTCAGGAGTACTACTTAAACGATTATGGATTCTTGATTATGGACGCTTGAAGTCGCCTTCAGCCCACGTTGTCGATAGGTATTATATTTTTTAAAAGTTTTTATCGTTTCAAGAAAAACTATTGCAATTACTCCGTGACCTTCTAACCCAAAATTTCACGTAGAATCCGAATCTCAACAAGTTAAATGTTCATATTCCCTTTTTAATGAGTTTTTCTTGCATGATACGGAGAGGATACGATGTGGATACTATAGCGATACGCTACAGCGTATCCGTTCCGTTCATTGGGTCTGCTAGGGAATAAATGTTTTGCAATATTAACGTTGATTTGAAGAACTTTATTAATCTATTTTTATAATATTCAATATATTCAGAATGGCCTGGAAACATAGAGGAGATGAATAACTTTCTTAACAAGGTTGTGTATAACCCAGATAACAGTACGTGCCGGCACGTAATCGGCCCGACGGTCTGGAGACCAACCTGCCTGCTAAATGCACGCGTCAGGCCGACAGAGTCGGAATGCGACCGAAGGGCGGACAACGATCCGGCAGATTAGACGCCCGTCGGTCGTGCAAACGGCGAGCAACGACGGGCCTGCGATTCGCCCGACCGCTGCAGGCTGATAGAGTATTTCCACTTGTGACGTCATTTCAAAATGTCCGAAGACCTCGGGGATAACATTGCATTGTATACATTGCGTCGCGTGTATTATCTTAGTTACAGAATTGTGTTTATCGGCAAATTAAAAGTGTCTAGTGAATAATTTTTGAGTTTATCTGGTGAAGTGAAGGTCCATTATTGTAATAAACTAAGTGAAATTGACAATCCAGATCCCTACGCTCCGGAAAGTGAAGAATTTTCCACCCTTATTAGTGACGCACCCGTAGTGAATGAGCACTCGTGTTTACTTTTCGAGAATCACATAATTCTTTTAATTTAAGAAAATGGTACATTCGTGTTTTATTGTGGGTTGTACGAAGAAAAAAGGAAGAGACCATGGAATATCCTTTCATAAAATTCCAACTATTATAAAAAAAACAAACAAAAAATTTGCCAGACCGGGTGGAGCATACACTTTGCATGAAATAATAGAGTTATCGAAAAGAAGACAAGAACTATGGATAAGTGCGATTAAACGTGGTCCTTTGAGTGAGTCGCTGATAAGAAATGCAACAATTTGCTCAAGCCATTTTATATCAGGTAAGATAAACTAGATACATTTTACACAAGACTGAAGTAGTCAAGTTCTAACCTCCAAATTCAATTGCCTCATTTTACTCAATAAATACTACCAGGAAATATTTTTTAAATACTTATCGGTACTCTAGTTTTAAATGGAAGTGTGAATACAGAAGGAAAAAGTGTTTACTCTGATAATTTTTGCATAATACAAAAGTTTCGAATGGTTAGGTTAGTTGAAGTTACCATTTGCAAATTTCATTTTACGCAAAAATGATTAAATTAAATAGTTTCTCCCTGTGCATACGCACTCTAATTTAAAATAGGCGTACTGCTCAGTGTTGAAAAATGATTTAATTTTAGTATTTATTCAGTAAAGTGAGGTGATAAGATTTTGAGGTTAGAGCTCGAGTCCAACAGCCTTCCCGTTACAATTCGCTGCAAAATTTCGTTCAACTTATGTATGGCAATATATGAGTGGGTTGAATCAATTTTTTCTGACAAGTTTCTTTTCCTGGTCATTTATTAGGACGTCCAGCTGATCTGACCGATGTAAACAATCCGGACTGGATTCCTTGCCAAAATTTAGGTTACACTATGGGCACAGCTTTGAATTATGCATTCCTCATTTGCACAACAAACCATTTCTTCGCCATCATCCATTCCGCGACAATCACACCAAATTTCCTCTTGCACACTGCTCGCATTCTTTAGTGCTGTGTAATACTTTCCTAACAACTCTGGCATTATCACATTTTTGTGGAAGGCATTTGCTTTTTCAAGCGCAACTTGAAGGAATTCGTGGTTAATATTTATTCTTTCTGCGTGCAAATAGCGCTTCGACCACACTACGAAATCACAATATCGTGTATTTGTGACGTACATTTGCAGTTGCACCTGATAATAATACTGATGTTCCCTATTCAATACAACATTGCCTACCTGATCTACTTGCAAGTAAGAACCTGGCATACTTAAAAAAGTTTTCATGTCGACTCTGCTATCGTTTAGCCTGTATGGGCACTTTATTTCAATACAGCCCAAGCCACAACAGTCGCATGAAATCATGCCATCAGGAGAAGCACCTAAAACTGGATTTTCCACGGAAATTATAAATCCTGATACCCTTATTTCTGCATTCTCGTGGATACTTTCCATTTGTCTTTGATATTCTTCCTGGCAACATTTTCGTTCTTTAAGCCATACACAGTTGCTTTTGTCTCAAATCGTTTCGCAAGAGGATAAAAAATTGGTTTATCAGCGATAAGGAGGGTTTTTCGAGGGAAGTTCGGCACACTAATTTCAAAAGTGAAGCTGATATTCGTCCAGCTTTAAATTTAAACCACGTATTACACTTACTCTGTTCCATTGTTTTATTGTGTACGGTAAGCTGCTGCTCGGGCGAAACATGTGTCTCTACAGAAATTTCTCTCAACTCTTCTAGAGAACACGCCTCAAACTCAACATTGTAAAAGTCCGTTAACAAGCTGGGCAAATCCAGAATTTGCGAAGAACGTTTTTGCGCTGCAAATGGCTGCATAACCCTTAAAATTGCTGCATCTGGTTCCCACTTGTTCACTTCTTGCAAAAACTCCAATAATTTAGCACCTTCCAGAGGTGCAACATCTTCCCATTGTTCATCTAAATGAAAAAATACTAATTGTTAAGACCGAATCCATGTCAGATTAGGCAGGTTCTACACATGAAGTCGCAGAATCTCTTGGAGACAAAATATATAGTTTTTCAGAGGAAATAGGGAAAACGTATTTTTCCGACTTGCAAAAAAAATTGTTTACGTATTTTTCATAAAACTTTTTGAGACGTGGAAACATTTATCTGAAGATTTTTTCATATCTGTCATTGTTTGCAAGAAAAAGTAGAAAGTTAGATTTAATGAAAAAAAATCTTCCAGCGTT
>CAKNWW010263530.1:0-10119 GCA_932074435.1 Andricus kollari | reverse complement strand
TTGTTGCTGCTTTGACCTTTAATTTTAAAAGGCCTGCGCACGAACGTGGGGGAAATACAAAGTCTGAGCGGGTAGCGCGAGGTACATACGTTATCGAGCGCGGAGCGCGAGATAAATGCATTATCGAGCGCGAAGCGCGAGAACCAACAGTCGCGCGCCCTAGGCGCGCTCAAACTTGCGAGCGAAGCGAGCCGCGTGCGAAGCGCGCGATGAGAATGTGCCCGCGCAGCGGGCAGATTTTTTCATATAAACTTTGTTCATTTTATTAAATTTTACATAATTATTTTGTTTAGATCTTAAGAATGGCTCAAAGCACCAACCGATATTAATTTGAATATGCAAGGTGTCGATATTTGTTGGAACTTGCCTTTTCCAGGATTTTTGTTGAGTGCAAAAGCTTTGCAGCTGAAGGTTTTCTGCCACACCAGATATCGAAAGGTGATTGATTTATAAAGGCCATGGTTGGACATCTGTTTTCAGGATCGGCTGCAGTGGCTACTGCCTAGCCTTTTCAACGAGCGTGCGATTCAGTCGTTTCGTTCTAGGCTAACTGTAAAATCAGCCTTGACTTCAGCTTGACTTCTCGTCAATGAATTATGCAAAAAGAATTGTGTCTCATTGGACCACAAACGTCGGAATGAACTAATTCGATTCTTCGTAATTGAAAACTTAATAATATTGGAAACTTATCATCTGTTCCAATTTTCAACGACGCCCATTTGCAGCAGCTTTCAAAACTGTAAATAAATTCGTTTTAAGTTTTGGCCAAAATAGTATGTTTTCTGACCTCATTTTAATGCTCTGACATCCATCAGATAAGTTAAGATGAACAGTGCCTTTTCCTGAAATGTTAATAGTTTTATAAACAGCTAGTCTGACTTTTTGATTTTGGACTTGGGTCAAGTCTAAAAAATAAAACCTTAACAATATATAATAATGAAATACGAAATTCCGTAAGGTACTTATGGAGGACGTATTGTCAAAAAATCGAGAATATACCTTCAGGCGATATAGCTGATACGACTAATGAAGTTGTAGAGCACCTAATGAGGATACACTGCTAGAGCTAGGAGTTTGGAATACACGAATATGTGGGCAGCCCATGAATCATACCCCTCAGAAGAACCAACTTTTAATGCCGGAATGGAAGATTTGAAAGTAGCCAGTCGCATTGTACATACAACCCTGTGGCATGAAGGAAGAATAAAGTAATCTTCATACCAAAGCCGGGTAAGGATACCTACTATGACGCGCGTAATGAAGTGCAGACCAAAGTTTCAAGGAATGCCCACAGGGATGGGTTCTTTTATCCTTCTAGCGGGCGCTTGTCATTGATGACCTCATTCGTGCCACAGAGTTTTCTGCTTGGTGATCAGAACGTTGCACCTTTTCGTGAGGAAAATTGCGCCAGCGGAAGTCTATAGACTCCAAATAGGGGGCGACCTTAATGATGTTGAGGTGACAGATCTACATGATATTAGTAAGCGCAAGCTATGCGAGGATACTATTCTCACAATGCAAAACGTATGTTATATTGAGTAAATTATCCTTCATGAAATCCTTCAAGTTCATCTTAACTTGAAGGGAAGAATGGCATGATTAAGTTAGAAGGGATGAATTATTTACACCACATGGTCTCATTTGGTATACAGATGGTCCTAAAGACTACTTGGGAACCGCGGGACTGAAATATATGTGAAGAAGCCGAGGGCTGAGATAACATCAGCACTAGGCACATTCCCTACAGTTTTTCAGGTCAAATTAACAGCTATTAAAGCTTCTCTGAAGAAAATTCGTAAGCGGGCATACATATGATGGCCAGCACATTAACATTTGTTCAGACAGTGAAGCGGTACTTAAGGATCTTACATATGAACAATTTACTTCCAACCTAGTTTGGTGTTGCGTTTAAGATCTTTTTAAGGTTACCGTAAAAACTGGAGCAATCAGATTTGAATTCCCGGTCATGAGGATATTGAAAGTGATGAGAAAGCAGATGCACTGGCTAAGACGAGAGCTTCAGAGCCCCTGATTGGCCTGAAATCATAGTGTGGTATCTCGTACGCATCAGCAAAAGCAGCGATTGGTAAATGTCTCTCGGAGGAGCATGCGAGATATTGGACGGGAACCAAAAAAATTGTGCATTCCGAGAAATTCATATCTGGTACATGTACTTAAAGGACTAATTACCTCTTAAACATGGAAAGAAATCAGCCTAATATCATAGTATGGATGCTTACTGGACACTGCCTGCTGATAAAACACTTGACCAACATGAGGATTAGAGACAACCCTCGTTGTTAACAGTGTGATTTTTGTGAAACACAGCTCATCACATACACTCTGAATGTGATGCACTGGCATGTCTTATACATGGGAAATTATTTTCTCGAACCAGAAGATTTTCGTGACATCACCTGTAGCTTAGTGTATGCCTTCATGGTAAAGTCTAACCTTACCCGAATAATATTAATGATGATAAAGAGTCGTCGCAAAATATATGCGAATTTTCACTGTTATTAGTTCACTTTGAAATAATTCAGCAGTAAGTACCCTTACCGACGAAGCTTTTTCTACTATTTTACTTTCTTTTAAAGTATTCTGCTTGCTGCTTTCTGCTTTCTTTTTGTTTTCTGCTGCTTTCTATCTGCACGGCGAAGCCTTGTGTCCAGCAGGTCTAGCGTTCTTTTGATTTTTGTAGCTTCCTTCTTTGTGTGGATTTCTTCGATCTTTTCTAAATGTTGCGTCGAAAGCACATTGGGGATCCAGCTCGGTTCGGTAAATAACATTTTCAACAATGTTGCATTCTTAGCCGGTCCCTTTAATTGGTAAACTGATTATAATTTTTGCTGCACCTGATTGGATGTACCGCAATGGCACAACTTGAAACACTGTTAGAAATATGTTGAAAATTCAACCACTTCTCAACCACTTTTGTGGTTGAAATCTCGTACATCCACGGAGTTGAAATAAAATTCAACAAAATGTAGTTGAAAATTCAATAAGACGTTTGCGCATACACAATGCGCCCTCATACTTCTGTCCAGGCCAGACCCCAACGAGACAAAGTCCCACGAAGAGTTATTTCGTACGTTTGTATTAATAAAGGACATATAATATTCAGGAAAAAAAGAAAACAAAAGGTACGTTGGATTAATATTGGCATAATGGGAAAATTTCATTCAGACTATTGGTACTAACTGCTGTATGCTTTTTTAGGTTATGTTTACAAAAACGAGTGTTGAAAAATTTGATTGGGCGCGGAACTCATTATGGTAATATAATTCCAACGGACCTTTTGCTTTACTTCTTTAAAGCTGCTTATTTTCCTGAATATTATATTCACTTTGTTAATCTCATGGATCACACGACACAATTAAGCGTACGAAATAACTCACTGATTCCTTATCAGAATTCTTTCGGTACAGTTAGTGAATTTCAAAGCACAGTATTTTTCAGGAATCTTCATGGGTTTTCTTTAAGATTTTTGAAAAATATAATTGCCTTGAAATTCACTGATTGTGCCGAAAAAAAATTTTTCTCGTTGCTGAAATTTCAATTATATGTGGTTGAAATTTCAACTGCATGGTTGAAATTTCAACTACACGTGTAGCTGATTTTTCATTCAAAAGTAGTAGAAATTTCAACAACGGTAATTGTATAAAACTTCAACCACATGTGGTGGAAAATTCAACCAGATATTTCTAACAGTGAAGTATTCATAGCGCGACTTATGTTAAATTTCGCTTTCCGATCTTTTTGATCCCAGGCTGCTACTGTCCCGAGTAAAAATAATTCGTCTTGGCTAAGTCTTCATCCAAGACATAGCCAAGATATAGCCAACCCTTTTTTGTAAGTATCACCACCGGCAGCGAGCGACACTTCATTTTTCCTCTTCAAATCGAAATTCTTCGTCTTCAAGCCGAACATAAGGACACCGACAACAAAAGGCTCCCAAGACCTCCGAGGGTCATCACTACTCCACTTTAAATTTTACAAAATGTTTATATTATTTATCTTCATGGTATTTATTTTTTATGTATTAATAATTAAGTTTAACTGCAATAATTATGTTCTTTGGATGGCAAATCTAAGAATGTTATCCCTTTTTTCCTATCGCCAACAGTTCACTAGATACTTGTAGAAAAGCACAGTTTTAATCTTTTTATGGAAACTTTTATAAGTCTATAGTTCTTGAGACTGACAGGTTCCGAATTTTGAATGAGCAAATCATTTATTACAAAATTACCAGTTTTATCGGTTGTAAAATTTTAATCCTCAGCAGATGTCAACTGTTTTGTCCCAGCCTAGCTACCTGATTTTTTGGAAATGGCAGGCCCTGTTGGCGGGGTCCATAGTTCAGAGAGGTCGAAGTATAATAAACAATAAAATTCACAAACTTTGACTGCTCTTCAGACTTACAATAAAACTTCTTGTCTTAAGACTTACATCTCCGACTCCCAAGTCTCGCCCCTGGCCGCCAGCGAGACATAGCCGTCTTGGAAACGAACTCAAGACGAGCCAAATCGAACCCAAGACGAAATATTTTTACTCGGGGTAGTTGTATTTTCGTATGTTTGTTTAGTCATAACGTTTGTTCCACCCACATAACCCAGTGATCATTTTATAGGTCGGCTTTTATCTGAAGTCTCCATGTATCGTCGGTTTTTTGCCTACTTTATTCACCTGGATCGAGAATCCTGTTGCCATGATGCGTTATCACGTTTTGCATACCTCACTTGATAAAGGCGTTGCACGATATGACCTTCGTTTCGCCTTTTATCTCAGATTACATGAATTTCGCGATTCACGGCCACACTAAAGTTTAACCCTGCCAGGCACATAAGTAAAGGCAACACTTGCTATACGACATTTAAGAGCAGTATATATACTAACTCACACATCCAACAGTTCAACTGGCTGGGTACAGCAAAGTGCATTCTATATTGTTTTGTGTACCTACGCCCAGGAGTACTTGCTTATAATCACCTATTTGATATTCTGAATAAACATAATTTTTGTAGCAATTATATGCTGTAGTTTATTAATTAAACATATCAGAACAGTTCAACAATTACAAAAAATTCCCGAGCAACACTCCCATGAATATAATAATTTGGTTCTTTTTGCGAAAGTGAATAATTGATTTTAAATATATAACTCTCGCACGCAAAAAAGAGATAGATTGTAGACGTACTATAGAAAACTGAATTTAAAATATATTATGAAGGAATATGAAATTAAAATATTCAAAATTAAACTATTTATGCACTGAAAATAACCCTAGAAGAAAAGCTGAGTCCAACAAGAATAAGTCAAATATGAAACTTTTTGCATGTTTTAATAATAATATCACCCGAGAAATTATAAAATGCTCCGCTTCATGCATTTTTTAACAAAAATTCTGCTCAAAAAAATATATTACTCTCTTGTGAAACAAAATTTTAGACGCACTCTTTAGACAAAATTCCATAAAAACGTTTTAATTTGTAGTTTAGTTTCAAAAATAAAATATACAATATTTTTAGACTCATCTAATTATACCTTTTTAAACGATTGTCATATATTGTCAACAGATAAATGAAATCTTTTCTACTTTCGCATGCCAATAAATCATCGTGAAACCGGCGGGTTTCAGCGAGAAATGTGGACAGCATTGCCGATTTTTATATAAAAAAAGTCTGACTTGATTGGTGAGCTCTCTTACGATTGTTGAGGATGAATAAAAAAAACGTGATTCCATGATGATAGCCATTGCAAAATTGGCTTTACAGTGTTACACTCCCGCGTGACCGGGACGACATAAACATACGTGTTAGAAATAATGATACACCAGTTAGTTACACGTCAGTTGATTTTCCCAGGGTGCCTGCTTTGTATCAAAGGGTGGGTTGGAGGGTTCTAGGCCATCAATGTAGCGCTCATTCAATATGTCACTGTGGCTAATTTTAGGGAGCCACACACCGCCGGCGCGTGCTTGATCTAAATACAATCTCAAAAACGCACCCATTAAGAATCATCCACTTTGATCTGTCATTGCCTCGTAATCTCGTTTTCAAGTTGCTTGAAACCGAAAAATCGTTTAAGTCAGAGAAAATCGGGAGAACGTATTACTTATTTAAGAAATGTTTGTGGCAGTAAATCTTTTTATTATGGTGGGTTAAAACAAACGAATTTTGACAATCAAAAACGCCCAAGTGTTGTGAAGCTTCATTTTGGATCCTTTTTGAAAAATTCGTTATTGGCGGAAATTGAACATTCACGAATATTAACTTTTTTATTTAATGTATATTATGCGTTTAACTGTTTTAAAAAGGTTTTTAGTTAATACATACTTTTGATGCCAACATTTAAAAATATGTGTATGTCAAAAGCTGTGATTCCATTATATAATTATTTGATTAAAAAAGTGTTACAAGTTTCTCACCATATCTTAGAATTGACGTATTACGCTTACTAGGAGATTCTATCATCAGTGCCTGAAACTCTACTCTAATTTCCTCGCGAGAATTTGTTAACTTGATTTTACATTTAAAGTTCACCGTATTCTTTATGATGAGCCTTAAAAGACAAACCAATTTACCAATTTCTCGCCTGGAGCAACATCTTTTAAAATATTTGCGGCCGGGTTACCCGACCGGATACCGGCCATTATGAAAGCCGGAATCCGACCGGTTTACCGTGACGCTTTCAACCGAATTTCGGCCAGTATCCCCTGTCGGTGCCAAGTTTAAACTGATGCTATCCTGTCTAATTCTGATAGCCTTAAATTTAAAATTGTTCCAATATGAACGCTTTGGGTTGGAAATTGGTCAATTTTTAAGTCTGTATTTGTTTTCAGTTTCAAATTCAAATTCTTAAATCTATTCTGGAATTATTTTTAAGTTCGTGGGCCTGGAAATTAAAATTATTTAATTTGTATGGCTACCACTTTAAATATGTACATTTTCAAATGTTGCTCATTTATACAGATTGTCAAATTTCAAAGGCCTCGAATTTGAATGTATTCAATTTTAAAGAATTTTAATTCGAATTCGTTCAATTATAAAGGCTTTCTATTTCAAACGCTTCAAACTGTAAATTGTTCAACTATTAGGGCTTTCTAATTTGGCTATTCGTAAGAAAATTTCGGTACAAATAGCCCCTTTTCCAGCTCCTCCTATTCGTACCGAAAAAATCCGGCTATTTGTACCGAAATTTCGGTATACGTAGTCACGGCTATTTTTTAAATTTGGAACGATCTATATCTGAAACTACATACATTTTTGATCAATTTATTTATTAATAATTCTTTAAATTATTTGATTAAGGTTTTTATTTTGAACTCGTACAATTAAAAAAAATTAAATATAATATTGTTCAATTTTTAACACATTCAATTAAACAAATTTTTGAGTTGAAAGATTTCAATTTCAAATGATCAAAAATGGTTTAATACAAAATTGCGTATTTAACAACGCCTTCAGCTTCGAATGATTTAATTCTAATCCCTTTCACGTCAAAATTCAATACTCTGTGGCGCAATTTATAATCTTTGATTTATACATATGTATGATACCTGATATTATTCCTTTTTGAACGTTTTCAATTATAATCTGTATATAAATAAATAAATAAATAAATATATATATATATATATATATATATATATTTATCAAATACTGCCTAATTTTTAAGATCTTGAAACTATACAATTATTCGAATTTTAAAATTGATCCATTTTAAATCTTTTCATTTCAAATTTTACGGGTTTTAGAATGGATCCTTTTTGAAGGCTTGAATTTTTAAATTTGAATGAGACATGTTCGGGTATTTTCCTTATGATATTATATTAACTTTAAGTCTCAGTACTAACTGAATCAGTATATTTTTATAAATTGTTAGTGGCTGAATTCTAGCTGTACTTCAATTGGGAGATTTAACTGAAGCAATCAGTTGTATTTTACTCATTCAAATTTAGAGATATAACCTGGAAAAGGGACTATTTTTTTGGTACCTACACATAGACACTGCCATAATTGTAAGCAAATGCTTATCCTGCATTTCAGGACGAAGAGAGACTTCGTTAAGTAAAATATGTAGAATTTCTTAAATGCTTTTTTTAAATGACATTAAAAACGAAAGTAAGCTATTTTTTAGAATTTCTCATTGTTTGAGGTGTAAGTACAGCAATAAATTATAAAGAGGATCGTTAATGGTAACTGAATCGGATACTGAGTTTGCGCAATATCATTCTGTGACTGAAGAACACATCCGAATTTATGGTGGGTTGTGCTAGCGACGTGAAATATTAGCCCTTGGGCTTCTAGAAGGAGAAGGGGGTGGCGGGCGTGGCTTATGGGATAACACGGGCATGGCAGGCGTGGCTCACCCTTCGTTGGTTCAAGTGGGATCGTCACGAAACTTGAATAATTGATTTGCAATGGTTTCGAACCTCCTCTAGCCTCTAGCCTCTAGCCTCTAGCCATATCTTTTTATTATCCATTATCGTGATTTTAGGTTCGCTGCTTCGTGTATCGCTGACGCAATTATGCATATACATTAGGGTGGTTCTCCCGTTTTTTGAGGTTCCCGAATAGAGAAATTCCATGTTTTCTTCAAATAGGTCAATATTAAAACGTGTCCCCGGACTTTCGAATTTAACATATATGGGATTTTAAATGGGAAAAGCTGAGTTTTCGGAAAACTGAGGGAAGCAGATTATTAACTTTTCGGAAATTGAATTTCAGTAACTGCTTCATAAATGTTCAAGGTATAATTCCCACCCCAAAAAATTTTAATATGTTGCCTTAACCCCTTTGTACTGTGCCCAGAAAATTCCCCGAAGGATGCAAAATAGCAGTTTCCTGTAAAATTTATGAAATAAACGGAATTTTTTGTAATTATCTCGACATGCATTTTTTTGTATTCTATAAGTGACAGGTTTTCCAGTATTTTTAAACTAATTTTAAATTGATTACACAATTATTATTATTTTTTAATCTTAAATATTCCCAATAAATCATAAAAAGTTAGTATTTATTGGGAATAATGACATACACAAATTAATTGCCTCATGGCCCAGGTGAAAAAGTTATAATATATAGTTTATATATAGTGGAAAAAACACTGATATTTTTCATTTGTTTTATGCAACAAATTTATTAAACAAATGAAAAATATAATTGTCTTCTCCACTATACATAAATCATACAATATAACTTTTTCACCTGGGTAATTCCAGAAGAAAAAAGAAAATATTCATGAAACAATGAAAAAAATTGTTCAAGCAAATATTAATTATTTGAAAAATTGAGGTATAACTTCTGAATGAAACAATACCCTTATAATAACCGAAATAGTGTAAGAGAATTAAAAAAACTAGAACTTTTTCCACCTTTCCCATAAAAAGTCAGAAGTGAATGATTAACAATGCTTTAAAAAACAATTTAATAATGTTTTAAACAAAAAATATTCCTTGTAACATTCATGAAGTGTGTCATTAATTCCAGAAAATACGAGCTTTTGGTAGCATGTCATTTCTCCCAAAATTTATTTCACCCAAAATTTATTTTACCCAAAAATGGAAACACAGACGTATGAACATAGAAGATAGAGTCCGCATTTGTAAAAATGAACACTTTCGGTAAGTGATAAAAAATCGTTCACCGCAGAGGGAGCAACAGTAGAAGTCGTCAAATTATAATAAAAGTTAAACACAGTCAAATAAAAGGAACCCTAGTTAGCAACATATACGTAAAGACGTGTATATTTTAAGAGTTTAGAATCCACTCATTTTTCAAACATCTACGAACATGATTTGATATTAAGGTTAAATTTGAAAGTAGCACAGTATTAATAAAATGCACATGTTTGCTCTGGAAATTACCAGTTTGAAAATTATTAGGTTATTAAGTACGGCAAAATCGATATTTTGCTAAAGATAGTATTACTTTTTGTCAATACCGATAGTACTTATTTACAAAGAATTAGTAGGAGCATTTCGAGGTTGTGAATGGACAAATTAACCGACAATTGGTATTTTTCGCAGAAATCAACCGGAAATTGGTATTTTTGGGCAAAAATCAACAGAACCTATCTATAAATTAGTATTTTGAGTTGAAGTTTGGACAATTTAAC
>CAKNWW010263517.1:0-10267 GCA_932074435.1 Andricus kollari | reverse complement strand
GTCTATAAAAATTATTAATTTTATTTTAAACCCTTCTTTAGTTATACGTTTTTCCAAAATAAAACTATAAGAAAGTATTGAAAAGAGCATTCAGTGCCATTATTGTTTTCCTTGCTTCGATGAAAAAGAAAGTTGCAGCAGTTGTGATTTCTTGAAGATGCACTTCTCGTCGCTCTGCCAGATATATACAGGCATCATACAGTTCTGACGACTAGAGGCTGAAGTAGAGGTCGCATGATCTCAATTCTTTAGTGGTGATCTCCAGAGACTGAAGGATGGGTCGACGGATCGCAATTTTTTGAAACACGGCATTTGCGGCAGAAGGAGAGTCGGACAAATCTTACTTCCTTAACAGGGCTAGCGTTTGCACAGACAATCTATTGTACAAGTTATTAGAAGGAAAGTACGAGAGAGAGAGAGAGAGAACAGTTGCTCATCACTCATCCACAACTACATGTCACCATAGAAGTTCAAGTTAGCGGTGAGTAAGTGTTAGGAAGTTGTCTCGGCATAGTGGCATATTAGAATAAAAAGATTGAACTAAATTGAAAGAAATGAGATTTGCAACGTACCTGTATATTATAATCCCTTAATTATATCAGTGTTCGTGTGGCATTATGGCGAAACTAATTCCCTACCACTATTTCATTACTGTGAGTGCATCGTCATTTAATGGCCTTGAAAAACATGGCGAATATACAGTGATGAGGAAGCGGTGGGGAGTTGTCGTCTCGCTATAGTACCATATTAACTACTAACTATTATTATATGTTTTTTTTTTCAAACTTGTTCTCAGATGAATGCGGTTTTTCATCATCAGCCACGGACTAAGTCAAGTGCCTAGTGAGATAAGCATGTTATACATTCATTTAGTACGAATGTTTGATGCTTTTTTAGAGCTACAATCTGCCGCTTCATAGGCTTTCAGTCACTTCTTCCTGATTGTCTAGAAAGTTTCTCAAAGTGCGACAGGTGTTTAATGAAAGCTTGAAGCCGAAATCACAATATGATGAATAGATGCATGCTTCACATTTCTCGATATTGTCTTTACTTCATGTCTCAGCTGGCTATACTTATGGATCTTGGTTGTATATGTTGCCTGCAAATTCCGGTTAAGTGGACAAGCAATGTCGATGATTTAGATCATCACGATATCAGGTCGATTGGCTCGGATATGATTATCCGTCTGGATACTACCATCTTAATATAAGATGTACTCTTTGTTTTCTAAAACGGGCACTGGAATGTATATATAGAAAGGCATGAATTCTGTTAAGAGTCCTAGGTTTAGGGCAAGTTGTAAATGGCTCTTTGAGCCATTACGGTCCAATCATAATTAATTTGGACGATAGATTCGTTGGTATCCCCATATAATGGGCACCGGTCAGCAAAGTCTTGATGTAACACGTTTTTGCGATAATTTCTAGTGATCACAATGACGAATCCTTCCGTTTTATGGAAACAGGACGCAATTTTTCAGCCAAATATTAGATGCCTCACTATCCACTTTATTTTGATCTAACGTTTTGGGGTGCTCGCCGTGGATGCCTTTTTATCTCCATTGCGTACAGTCTCGCAACTGTACAACTTGTAACTTACACAGTTTCATGACATCTAAAACGCCTCTACGCACTTTATGGCGCGATAGAACTACCCTTTCAATCGCCGAATTACTGTAGTGCATTCGGTGCTTCGTCATTTCTACGCGAATTGTGTGATTTATCCTTTCAAGGTCGGTGTTCCACCATTTGATGAACCCAAAGGAGTACGTGAGGACTCGTATTGCATAGGTGTTGATTGCCCTGATATTTTTTGCCGAGTTAGGACAACTCTTTAGAACCAATCTCAGTTGTAGTGAAGGCAGTCGCTAGGCTTTTCTTACCTATCGTATGCTGAATACCCCTAGATTCGAGAAAATCCAGGGAATAATATGACTCGTCCTCAGCCGTTGCCTCGATGTCATCCTCAAGCTCGTTCTCTAGCTCGGCGGATATACCATTGGAAAAGTGCTTTTTGCAACACCTACCTCAAAAGTTGACCCTTTTATGCTTTTAAATGATGCCTAAAGGACCTAATTTGACCAGACTGTGTGCGTAACAATTTTCGCGCATGCGCAGTTTGAAGATGGCTTTCTTTAGACACTGGTGAAAAAGCTGCCCATGCGCACTTTCGAGATGAGGTACTTGACACTGGCATAGGCCTTTTTTTATATACATTTTTTTCAAACATTTTTTTGCACCAAATTTTTTTTTTCAATTTTTTTTACAAAATTTTTGTTTTAAACATTTTTTTCTTTTAAAAATTGCTTTTCCAGAAAGTTTTTTTTTAAAACTTTTTTATTCAAAAAAATTGTTTACGAAATTTTAAAAACTTTTCTTCTATGATTAGCATTTTTCGTTAACTCCTCCTAACGCAACTTTTTCGGACGGGCGTTGCAAAAATAGCGTGTGACACACGTGCGCATAGGTGCTAACTCGTGCAAACTATCACGTATTTTGCGCACTTGTATCACAAATAACTATTGTGACATCGATCACTTGCAGCAGTTTCTGGTCTGAATTAGCGTATAACTTCAGTTCATCCATGTATAAAAGATGGGTCACTTGATAACCATCCTCATTATTATTTATTCTAGATCCATGAAACATGCTATTTAGTGTTTTGTTCAATGGATTCTACGATACACAGAACCACACCTAGAACGTCGACCATGTGTGCGCAGATTTTGTAAATTTTTTAGACATCATGCCAATAGTCATGTGATACGGAAGGAAACGCTTGCTTGTAGTCAATTTATGCCCGTGTGCAAGTTTCATTGATGTTTACGCGCTTGCGTCATGGCAACAGCGTCCTTAGTGACTAGATCTATACTGCCCCGCGACTATTTACAACATCCTTTTTGTTCTTTTGTATATATGACATTCGCGTCGCACTGAGAATATACCTTATTTGTAATGAAAGCTGTAAGGTATTAATAAATTGTTGGAAGACAGGCTATCGGTCGAAATTCAGATGAGTTTTAAAAATTTGACTTTTTAGGCAGAAAATACGTAGTGCCTTTGCGCATAAAGCCTTACATCAGATCTGGGTGTTCGATGATCGTCTTAAAACACTTTGCTAACATCTGAAACATCTGAAGCTGTGATGTTTGTCAGCTCCATTTCCAGGTTATTGGTTGCTCATACTTTCTCTAGTTGGAACCACGAAGCGTTCAAATTACTTCTGTTCGTTTTTCCGCAAAAACCCGACCAGTAATTAGTAATGTATTCCAATTGAGGGACTTTGCTGTCCTGCTGGTTATTTTGATTTACACTCAGTTCACATTAGAACTGCCTTTCAGCTGCCTGAATGATTCGATTTTTTTCGCCTTCCTCCACTACTTTTTTATACGGACGCAATCTAGCAGCAAGAACATCAAGTCTCTGCCGTCGGAAGTCTCTAATCTCATCCAATAATGCTGGTGTCAATGTCTCGGCGTAACGAGGGTGATTGTATTTAGTTACATGGTGTATCAGCTTTCTATTACTATTTCCTTTCTTATATTGTGTCAATCGACAAAATTTTCACCTTACTTTGCTGACATCCATATCTAGCCTGCTCTTCCGTTGTGGATGTCGATACCTTCTTGGGGCCAAGGCAGCCAACATAGCCCTTTAAGTCATGAGAGGAAAGCTCAAACCATACTGCGATGCCAACGCGAGAATACCTTATTTAGGGCTAATTATTATTGTTATTATTCGAGAAGTTGTAGGTTCCGGAAGGTACGAACATTTTTCCACAAAGCAACCAATCCCGACGCAACCGAAACATGTACGTCATCCACGCCTGCTTCTTCTGTCCGGTATCTAGCCGCGGAACACCTTAGGCGGCAGACGGAACAGTTGGACGTGAAAATTTCACCTCTGGATACTTTTTTAGAGCTACCAATCTTTGTAGAATGTTATGAGGAACAGTGTTGACGGACCAAGTTGCTTAATGGTATTTCCACCTGTGAGTTGAACATCTTGATCGTCACGCGATTATGTAGTTTATAGTCTTTTTTTGTGTATGTGGACGCAGGCACACTTGTCCAGTCCAAAGCTCATGTCAATCGCCTTAGAGTACGTACTTACCGCTACCACAAGGATGTCAAAGTCCTCTTTTGAGGACTCTTGAGGTATCCAGAGCTATTACCTCGGAGCACAATAGCTAGAGGCAAGATGGAGATGCAGAAAAGTATGAGACTGAGAGAGTCGCCTCGCAAGACCCTCCTACTACAGGTGACATAGCTGGTAGTCACCTGTCTTTTGTCAGATGCTACAACAATTCTGGTCCGCCACAAGAGCATAAGCTTGTTGAAGCCTCTTACTATTCTTGGATGTACCTCCAGGTACTGATACCTGATCCTCGTTGTTCCACTATTGCACTTCATACCGCCTCTCTTTGAGGATGCCGGTGAACAGCTTATACCTGTTGTTTAAATAAGCTATGGGACTGTATTTCTTTGAACTGTATAAATCTCCGTTCTTAGAGATAACTACCGTGCGTCTTTCCACTAGCTTCTTACGGATTAGTTCTAGCGATAACTTTCTTTAGCAGTAATTGTTGGACACTCCTCCTCGGGACGTTGCAACCGTTGCCTTTGGCAAAAGTTATGAAAGCGTGATATATCTAAAACGACTTAATTTAGCTGATAAGTATCTCCATATACATGCTCACAGGAGACTTGGATCTCCTCTCGAATAGGCGGATTTTTAACGGCAAATGATGTTTTATTGAACAGACTGGAAGGACGAGTAGAAAAGGTAGATTTTTCCTGAATCCGCTTTACCTACCGTTCAAGACGCCTCTTTGGCTGCTGAAATAGCTCTTATTTTTTGCGTACAGTGCTGCTTGATGTTCAAAAGTTTACACTTATTCAGTGTGTGATTTTCTTTTCTTAAGTTTCGAGCAAGTGCCCTAACTTTTGAAGTGAGCAGTATTAGCTTCAGCTAATTTCTTCATCCTGAGAAACACTCTTTGGCGGATATTATTATACCAGTAAGCCATATCCCGTTTGGGGTGAGCGTGACTCAATCCGTTCTATCAGGGAGTTCATTTGAGAAAAGTGAGGAAGGGGATTGTAAGGGGGTGGGGTATAAATTTTCAGATTAATCTAAAAGTCCCGTGTTGTTTATTCAAAGAACACGTTCGTTCCGCAACCCTGCTCTGACCCAGGTTACTAATCAATCTCTCCAGCAGTCACCCCAGGTGAAGTGCTTCACAAAGTCACAATATAAAGCTCTTTACTCGGGAATATTAGTATCCAAGTTCTTTCGTTTTAGCCGTTATTTACTTCACTGATACTCATCATCATGCACAATAGGGACCTACGAATGAAGGAAAGCCGGTTAAGCCGTATGTCTCGAATTAACGAATCTTTTGTACTGTTACATCAACATTAAATTATGTGAATGAGAAATTTTTCTTATAACAATCGACTTTTCAAATGACCGTGACTGCCTTAATCTTTAATAAAATGTATTGATATCACAGGTCAATCTATTAATCTTAAGTCAAGTAATCTTTTATATTGTTGCATCAAATTTGAATTATGGTAATGAAAAAAAGCTTTACTATAAAAACCTCATTTTAAAAATATTATAAAGAGTTGAAAAGGGAAATGAATATGTCTAGAAATCCTTTTGTCAGTTTAGAGATATTAGTGATGAAAATACCTGTGAGGCCTCCAAGTTTCATCAATTTATCTGCAATCGTCTTCAAGTTATCGTGTTCACAAAAAAGTGCCACCTTCACACACACATCCGGACCATTGTTGAGAATATTGTATTGAACGTTTCTTAATTGGGTAATGTTCGATTAAACGACATAGACTTTTCTCGAAAGTGTTACCATTACACAGCTTCCTCTATTAAAAAGCAAAAACAGACGAAGGGTCAAAAGTTCAAAAAATATATTTTAAATAAAGAAAATGAAACAAAATATAATGTGGTATAACAGTCTCATTTCCGTATACGCAGGATGGCCTTTATTGCAGAAGACGATTGGCCTCATCTTTGTTAACGCCCAGAAAACTCCGGACGATGTCGCATTTTTTAGTTCCACCGCCACTTCCCTCTGCTCATCTCCAAAGGCTTGGGGTCGTGGTCGCTCTGGTGCAGTTGAATAAGTAGAGGGCAGTGGAGGTAAAAAAATCCCATCTGGTAAATGAGCAAGTTCGAATAATTTTCACCTCACTGGGCTATCCTAGGTTAGTGCCTCGAGGTCTGTTTTCAACCATGAGATTAACCCAAAGAAGTAGGTTAGGAGAGGGATGGCAAAGATATTAATCGCCTTGGTGATTTTTTTTGCACTGAGACCGATTTTCAGGATAGGGCCCAGATGCCCCCAAAAGGAAGTCTTAAGTGCCTCTTTTATTGCAGACTGGCGTAATCCCCTAGCTTGCAATATACCGAGGCACCTATTCGACTCCTCATCTATCATCGACTGAATCGAGTCACGATCATCCGCTTCCAGTCATTTTAATTTTATTAGAAAACTGCAGCAGGATGTTGAGTATGTTCTGCTGTTTTGACTCCAAGCCAGCATAAAGCTTCAGGTCATCCATGTAAAGGAGGTGAGAGAGCTGAGATTCAGCTACTTCTATCTCTATTTTGACCCTGTAGGTGTGCGAAAAAAAATATATTACGTATATGCGGCCTGGCGCAGCATCCTTCAAGAAGTCGTAGAAGTTAAGGTGACCCGACAGCCATCCAAAGGCGAATAGGACGGTAAACCTGTTTGACATGATCGAACAAACCATGGTCTCGGCACGAGCAGGTAAAACAATTCAACCAATCAGATTTTTTCTGTATTTATAAGGCCGCTACGATGTGTCGTAAGGTCCGGTAAAGAAAACTTAAGCACAACATGTCATAAAGTCATAGAGTATTTTAATAAACTTACATAAATGTCCACATCGGGTAATATTCCTTGATTCCCAATCTCCAAAGCTTGAATGAGACTACAATGTACAAATTTTGGTGGTTCTGAAACAATTTTCCGTATTTAAAAACGTATTATGTTAAGGGCATTGGAACAGTTTAAGAAAAATGCAGGAAATTTGTGGAAGTACAGAAATAACGATTGGCGGAAACAACGCAAAGATATTCGTTTGATTAGAGCCTAAAGGGGACTCCAGAAAACTGCACTCAGGTTACACTCGTGGAAAACACAGCCTCTTTCAGTAAAGCGGAATTGTTGAACTATTGGTTAGAAGTTCGATCCGTTGCGAAAATCGCAACAAATGTATACATTGTGACAGATGCATATGTAAACGTCGTAAAAACTTCTCCATTGTTATCTGCTGAAAAGATGCATCTCTTTAAGCACAGACGAATTTCCAAACTCGAGTGAAGAAATGAAGATTATATTTCTAGGTCTTATTTTTTGTTTGTAAACCCGAGCAGCTGAGAAAATACTTTTATCGTATAATTGTCGTATGAAAAAATACTCGATATGTCTGTATTAAATAATTAATGTAGACTTGGAAGATATTTAGGTTTTAATGCATATTGATATTAAAAATATTAGTAATTTGAGTGTTTCATAATTTTATTATATTTAGTTTAATTGGTTTAACTAAACTAATTAAAATTTCTGATCAAAAATGATTAAATTTAATTTTTATATTTAAAAAATATTAATATATTAATACCAATGCTAATGCTAATAGTAATAATAATAATAACCAAAGCCTCCCCAATGCAACGAATAATGCGGTTACGTCACCAGTATCGCGCAGTGCCACCCACAATAGGCCTCTCTCGGATGGAGGCCATGGTTCAGTTGGGAATGGCAATAGGACCGAACCGAGGCGACTACCAGGCAATAACCCCGGACAAACGCGAGAACATCGATTTAAGTGGTCGGACCAACTCAGGAGGGACATTCTTACCTGTTGGCAAAGAAGCTCACCGGCGCGAAGAGGATTCATGCAGAGGTTACATGACCGCTAGGTCAATATGCACCCGGAATATGCTCATAAAATGCCTCAGTATTTAAGAGATCAGGTATCCTTTTTGCGCAAAAACGGATATGAAGCTCTTTTTCGGCAAGAAGAAGAGCAAAATGTTCCAGCGAACATACCGCCCGTTATAGCAAGACCACCTTTGCAGATAGCCGATAATGCCAACATGAGAAGTAGGAGATCTATCCACCAAAAAGTCTTTCTCAGGATGGACAAATTATCTGAAGCTAATAATCCTCTCCCCGATTTTCTCCCCGAAGATGTTAATCTCTGGAATATGAACTGTGTAGTTTACGAGAAGGCGGTCTCTCTGCTTAGCGACAATAGAAGTAACGTATACATTCCTGAAAATAAACCAAGAATCTTACGATAAAATTTGGACAAACACCACAAAATGCTCTTATTGCAATTCCTGAAAACAAAATAAAAATTTGTTTCTTTGGACAAAAATTAAAAAAGAAGAAAGAAAAATGAGAAGGCAACCAACCAAATCCCCTTCCTTCTCTTTTCTATTTCTTTCGTCTTTTCTATTTTTATTACTTTGAGATCACAATAAAAAAGCATGGATAATATTTACCAACGTTTCGGTGCTCACACAGCACCCTTATCAAGGTAAGAACACTTAGACTAGGTGGAAACAGTAAGGAAAACACGATGCTACCTCCTGGATACCCAAGAACTAAGTGTGGGTATAAAGGCAAATTCTGTATACCTGAGAACTAAGTATGGGTCTAAAGGAAAATCTGTTAGGAACATGATGAAACAGGAAATAAGAGAAAGTCAAGACTCATGAAAATCCATTGCTAAATGTAATTAATCATACTAGAATAACTCTTGTTTAATTTATCCAAATCTGTTTTTTAAATTAATAGCCAACTTATTTTGTTTTTTAATATAAAGCATTTCCATGAATTCTTTCTTTCTCTCATTACTCTCACTATGCAAAGTGTCAACATTATCTCAGTCAAACTCGTGGTCAATATCAACAAATCCTCTCGTATGTCTAGCAAGAACACTCTTATAACAGCGTCCCAACCGAACATCACTTTTGTGTTCCTCCACCCTAGTATTAAGAAGTCTGCCAGTCTGTCCCACATAAGTCATCTTACAGACTTTGCAGGCGATCTTGTAAACAACACCACCCTTCTCAAATTTATCTAAAGGATCTTTACAAAAAGTTATTATTGAATCCATTTTAAATGGTATACGGAAAATGGTATGAATATTAATTTTTGTTAACATAAATTCAATAATTTTTTTAAATTTGACCAAAAAACGGAAGAACAAAAGTATTAAATGAACTATATTCTCTCAATTCCTTCTGATCATCTGTAGATAAAATGTTACTCTGTTTGTTTTTGATTTGTTGAATTCTAATTGTAATATGTTTCTCAATTAATATTCCTAACAATAAATTATTATTCCTAACAATATTAAAATTCTCTTTGTGGAATGAAATGTGGGACAAACCTAGAGCTCTGTCAACCAAGTTTTTGATTATTGCAATTTTGTTTTGAAAAGGATGAGCAGAAAATAAATTTAAAACTCTACCTGAATATGTACTTTTCCTATACCAATTGGTAATAATATTACCATCCTGACCTTTGATTACTTCTATGTCCAAAAAACTGATCTTATTATTTTTTTCTATTTCATGGGTGAATTTAAGTTTTGGATGAGAACCATTAAAAGCATTAATAACTGCATGTACCTTTTCTAGAGGAACACATAATAAGGTATCGTCAACATAACGAAAGTAAAAGGGCAAAATAAAATCTAGCTTTTTGAAAGCAAAGACCTCCAAATCTTCCATAACAATTTCTGCTAAAATCGGAGAAATGACTGAACCTATGGGAGTACCAAACTTTTGCCTATAAAAATGGGACGCTGTTATAAGAGTGTTCTTGCTAGACATACGAGAGGGTTTATTCATATTGACCATGAGTTTGACTGGGATATTGTTGAAATTTTGCATAGTGAGAGTAATGAGAGAAAGAGAGAATTCATGGAAATGCTTAATATAAAAAAACAAAATAAGTTGGCTATTAATTTAAAAACACATTTGGGTAAATTAACCCTCTGCCTGGTCATTTGACCGTTATCGTCAAAAATCGTCAAATGAGGTATGTAGAAAGGGAACAACCAATAGTAGTGCTCATTTACGTAATGTGATGTGTGTAAGTGCGACAGAGCTGTATCATATAGCTATTTCCAGGGTCACAAGTGCCCCTCGATATAAACTTTTTTAAATAATAAGTAAATTATTATTAAAAAACACTA